>JAVSBS010001252.1:137322-183685 GCA_033124195.1 Coracias cyanogaster
CTTTGTTGCCCTTCTCTGTACCCGCTCCAGCACCTCAATGTCCTTCTTGTACTGTGGTGCCCAAAACTGGACACAGTACTCAAGGTGTGGTCTCACAAGTGTCGAGTACAGGGGCACAATCACGTCCCTACTCCTGCTGGTCACACCAATTCTGATCCAGGTCAGGATGCCATTGGCCTTCTTGGCCACCTGGGCACATTGCTGGCTCATGTTCAGCCGGCTGTAGACCAGCACCCCCAGGTCCTTTTCTGCCAGGCAGCTTTCCAGCCACTCTTCCCCAAACCTGGAGCATTGCCGGTGGTTGTTGTGACTGAAGTGCAGGACCCAGCACTTGGCTTTGTTAAACCTCATCCAGTTGACCTCAGCCCATTGCTCCAGCCTGTCCAGGTCCCTTTGCAGAACCTTCCTACCCTCGAGCAGATCGACACCCTCACTTAATATCATGTCATCTGAACATCATGTACAGTGTGCGTATCCCTGACAATGCAGGTGTGTCTTACCCATGTGCAGACCATTTTGATTAGCTCCATCTTCCCAGAAACCTAAACTCACCCTCCCTTCCCCTCAGCCCTAGTTATGCCTAGTTCATGGTGAGTCAACTTAGAGCAACTTACCATGAAATGTCCATAATTATCCATGGGGTTTGATTATTCATAGATTCATAGAATACCAGGTTGGAAGGGACCTCAAGGATCATCTAGTCCAGCCTTAAGTGTAGTTTAAGTGAGATGGGACAGCACTTTGTCTTGAAACTGTCTAATGTTGGGGAATCCACCACTTCCCTTGGAAGACTATTCCAACACTTAATTGTTCTCATTGTAAAAAGCTTTCTTCTAGACTCCAATCAGAATTTCCCCAGAAGGAGCTTGCACCCATTACCCCTCATATGTGACTCCTTGTAAAAAGGGAGTCTCCCTCCTGTTGGTAGCCAGCTTTCAAGTACTGGGACTTTGTAATAGTAGTGCTTGTGTACAGTACAGTGTGTATTATCATACACACATCTCAGCCTTAGGATTAGCGACAAGTATGAGCAAGTAATTAGGACTCTTCCTAAAACTTTAAGGTGCTGTAAGTGCAGAGTAGGTAGTAGGATAGAGAAGAGAGAGATCAGTGCCATCAGAGCTTACAGTAGGTTTTTCTTCTATGACAGAATCACTGTCTTGGGCAATGGGTTAGGAAAGGACCATCCAGTGTGTTCACCTGGAGACACTTCACCTTAGCTTACCTAGTGGGAGAGCTAAAAGATGAAGCACAAGTAGGAAAACAACTAACCCTCAAATCGTTTGTAAAACTTGTCATTGTCTTTGCCTGAGGTGCCTGTGCAGGGAGGGCTCTGTCTAGAAGTTTCTTCTGCCTCTTGTTGAATCCATGGACTTGCCTAGTCCCTTCCTGACACAGGCACCAAAAGAAGCCCTGGGAGCACTGGCAGCCTGGGAGGGCTGGAGAAGAACAAGCGGAGGAGCTAAGAAGTTCTAAGGATTACTGCTTTTGTTATTCTGAGCTGGTAGAGACAAAGGCAGAATCTCTCCAGTCTTCTAGTCAGAAGAGGCCCACATCAGATCTGCCACGGTGATGGTCTCAACTGACAGTTCAGGAGCACTGGGACACACTGTGCAGTAGAAATGAGATGGTAAGAAAATGAGTAGTTTCTAGGCTTTGTTTTGCCTGGCAGAAATGAATCAGCCTGCTAGGTAGGCACGGTCCTAGACTATTGCAGTAATAGGCAGGAACTTTGGGAGGATGGATGACATAAAGATGCAATTGTCCTTTTCCCACAGTTCATCCAGGGTAAGTACTGACTTCTGTCCTCCTCCAGTGTGTATCTGCAATGTCAGCAACTACCTCTATGATAATGTGTTCCATTTCCAGTGGCCGTGCCTTTGAACTTCTTTCTGCCTTCTGTGCTAAGGTGATTATTGTTACCACAGCTACAGTAGACTAGGCGCTGTTAAACCTTAGAAGGACATAACCACATGAAGCTCTAGTGTTCCCATCACATACTCAATGTATCCAGAAATCCCAGGGGTGTTCCCACAGGGATTCACAAGTTGGGATCCTTCCCCAGGGAAGAGTAACCCTTGCAAAGAAGGGATATTTGAGAGGGTGGAGAGCTGCTTTTCCAGATGTCCCTGGACCTTTCCCCTCTTCCTTTCCCACTTAATACATGCCAAGGGCACACCAGGAGATCTCACAGAAGTCTGCTTCTGTGGGGCAGTAGACCTTTTGAATTTCTCGAAACTCACACTACGTTCTCTGCTTTTACTAAGCAGTCTGCTTGTGCTACAATCGGTGCTGATCTTAGGGCCATTTTTTCTGCCTTCTATTGCAGCTTTGCCCCTACCTTCACTGAAGCTTCTTGAGTGAGAATGACAACAAAACTTACTTGGAAAGCTTGATTTGTCAGCAGGTTGAACAGTTTGCTGCAATATCATTCCTGTTATGTGTGAGATGGGCATGCGACAAAGAAATAGGGAAGACTGTAAGTGAATAAGCATTCAGTCTTTGTCCCACAAAGAAACAACAACTCTCAACATACTGAGTAAAATACAACTCCTCATGTTGTCATCTCTGTCTCTATCACTCAGCTCTTTTGATCCAAATCAGGACCTCTCCAAGGGGCTCTACCATATGCTGGCAAATGTTCTGGTTTTTGTATGAAAAGCTATCATCCTCTATTGACAAAAACACGTAGTAACACAATAATAATCTCACATGAATTTGCAAAGCTCAGAAAACATCACAATGTAAGACGCTATTGCATCAATATTTATAAGCACTCGAACCACTCTTGCAAGTATGCTTCCAGTTACTTCAACTTCTTACTTCAACTATCTCCCCCAGAGCAAAGCAGCTCTTCCCTCTGTTGTATTAATTTCACAAGCTGTAAACAATGGGAGTTACATTCCTTCCCCATCTCAGTAAAGGTCTTAAAGATCTACAGTGGAAGAGATTTGTATCAATGGAGGCTGTTACGACCACATGAAAATATTAGAAGTAATTGTTCCTTATTTTTGTTGGCTCCATTCCTGTCAGAACACCAAATATTTGGCATCCCTACAGTATTGAAAAATATATGCTTTATTTTTCCATAGCAGAAGCTATAAGCCCTAATTGATTCCTGGTCCCTGAGAATAACATCAGGTTGAGTAACTGTAGGAAATAATAAGAGCATACAGTAGCTCAGATCAATACAGCTTGCTTCTGAACTCCACAACCAAACTCTCAGGCTGCATACACTGATAAATAGACAGTACTGCCCCTCAGCTACATGCCATTAGCTACACTTTTCCTCAAAGTGTCAGAAAGTAAGTGGTATACCTAGCATTATCTCAAAAACAACAAGAATGTTTTGTCATTCTGCTGGGCTAGGGATACTCGTCTGGCATTTGTATTAGTTACAAATGCTATTAGTAGCTCATTTAGCTTGGTTATTATTCTTCACACAAGCCAGCAGCAGCTTTGCAAGTATGTGTAAAAGCAACAAGAAAATGAGTTTTGAGTTTGAAATGTACCCCTCTCAAAAAATAAAGTAGCTTGAAAAGAAAATAAATAGGTTTACTGTGAACGAAATAAATATACCAAAGTAACAGCGCTGAGCTTAAAGTATTATAGTATGACATCAAAAACCTGAATTGTGCTTTCAAAAACCTGGTAAATGTTATTTTCCAATGTTAATCTTCTAAAATTACTTTGGAATTTTTCCCATGAACAAAAGTGTGACTGTAATAACCAAGTTCCAGATACCATGTTCTTCTTTCTTTCCAGGTTAGTATAATCTTCTCAAGTCATCTAAGGCATAGTCATTAGTTTCACAATAAGCTAACTGAAAAGAAATTCAGCTCACCATCATAAAATAAGAAAAAGGGTTCAAAGATCAGAAATGTAATGGCAAGTCCTTCAAAGGACGCGTATACAAGGCTGTATCTACTGGTAGCTTACTAGAAACTCAGCTTCACCTCTTTTCCCTGTTCTCTTTGATCTCAAGCTAAACATCAGAACCTAGCTTTTAAAAAGACTTGAAGTGCCTTTCATTTTCTCTCAGCTGCCTGAGGAGTAACAACTCCTGCATCTTACATGAAAGAATTTATTTCCCCCTAAAAATAACTTAGTTTCAAATGCCCCCTGCAAAGAGGTTGAAATAATTTATCCTCAACACTGTGAAGACAAAAGAAGGTAATTGCATGGGTAAGCCATTACCTACAGCAGGGAAAAAGGAAGAGGAGTCATTATGGATCTAGCTGGAGCAGCAATGGAACATCTCCTGCTTGTCACTTTGCTAAGAAAGAAGCACAGTTCATATGTGGCAACCCTTGGGTCCATCACACATGGATCATTTACACTAGCCACGTTGGCTGAGGTGTTATTAGGTGTAATCTACCAATTCTTATCCCTCGAGTGTGTTCTGGGGTTTTTGCCCCTTGATCCTTCCTGTAAATGCTGAGAGCGCTGGGAATTTTTGCACATTTGAACCTATTAATTTTCTTTGCTCCTCAGCTGACATTGCTCAGGGTCAGGTACATAGCATAAGCTTTCACTTTCAGCATGGTTAAATTAACAGGCAAGGTCTGCAGACTGGGATACATTTCCACTGCTCACAGATGCACTTTTCTTTGCTCATTCTTCTCTCTGCCACAGGACGTGTCAGGTAGAGGAACACCTACAGGTGATGAACAAACCTCCAAGCTCAAATTCAGACACATTAACCAGCCAGGGTTCAGATCCTCAGGTGCTATAGAGCTGCTTTATGGGTTTCAGGACCATAGAGACATGACAGACTTCACCACATGTTTGCCCAGGCAAACCAAGAGAACACCATCTCTCCAATTACTTATATTTTCCAGTATGTCAGTATGGCTGGGTGTGCAGTGATGACAGACACCCCCACCCAAGAAACCCTGTTGTCCAAATTATGACAGAGCTTTCAATTGCAATTTCAATTTTTTTGGTATATCTTTCTTCAGAAGTCCTCTTCTCTCAGCAAGCTTGGATGCAGAGGTTTGAGCTAGTGAAATTTCTTGCTTGCTAGCAAACAATAAGACAGAATTCATGAATAGCTACATGATACAATTTTTAAATATTTAAAACCAAGAGAGATCCAGATTTTGTCATGATTGATGCCACAAATATGAGGATATGCAAAATGTTTTGACATTTCTAGCTTGAGACCCATTAGACATCCCGTGTGCTTTCTCTCAGAGGTGCATTTTGGCATGAAAGGTTCTCTTCCCAGCCAGGAGCCAGATGGACCACTCCATGAGCCTTCACACCACAAATAAAGTTGAGCCCTGAAAAGAATAATGATTGTAATAGCGACACTTTTGCAGCAACAGATAATAGAAAAAAGATACACATTGATTTTAAGCCGTGTTTGTATTAGAGGCTTAAGCTGTCCTTTTACTTCCATAAGAAAAGCATTTTACATAAACAGGTAATATGGTTTGAATGTGCCAGTACTAGAATCTGTGTCTGGGGACTCGCTGAACCATCGTCTGTGTTGCAACGCTGCAAAGAGTAGTCTCAAGCATGAGAGAGAACTCACTTGGAAACTCATCCTGCCTGACTCTGGCTTGACCTTGGCCTTCCTGTAGCATAAGCCTTTAACATCTGCACTGCTGAAGGAAACAAAAGCTCCAGCACGAGAAACATCACACAGTGGGATGAACATGAAACCCTTTAGGCTCTGGATTTTGTGCCAAGGGACCTACCTGGCCCAATTTTGATTGTTATCAGTAGCCTAAGTGCTAGTCTAAGACTGAAGAGTAGAACAGGCTGGCACCACAGGGCAGGTGGTGCGATTAGGAGGACACCAAGCAAGCTTTAGGTAGCATCACTTTGAAGTCAATGGTGATCCACATATCTAGAGAACCAGTGAGGAAATTGAAGACTTTAACTTTCTTCTTCCTACTGCAAACTAAAGACAGTAACTCCTTCCCAATCCTAGAAGACTGACCCTTGAGCCTAATAAGAAAGTAGCCACAAATATGAAGTATTTTCATTTTTTTGTAGCATTTAAGATTTTTTTAGTTAGAGAGGACAGTAATAAAACTAGCACATTGAATGTAATTCAGCATAACTATTTTATTATTAACATATAGCTTTGATCTTCAGAACAAAACTTCAATATCATACATTTTGGCATTTATGATGAGGAATTTTTAGGTATGCGGGTCCCACATCATTAAAAGTATAATTTATAACAACTTTTCTCAATCATAGGGAGGCAGTCTTTAAAAAAATGTTTCCAACTCACGTTCATTAAAACCATCTCACTGTATTTATTAGTCTAATTTTATTTTTGTAATATGACCTTGAAAAAATGACCAATTGCCATGCCTTAAACAAAAGCATTCTTCATAATCATATGTGAACCTGTTCAAGTGCATTATGCAGGTCTTTAGTCATTACATACAATATGTTTATGATGGATTCCACATAGCACGGGCATATGAACAATATAAAATTTTCTTGATACTGGTGGCTTTAACAACAATTTTAACATTAGAAAATTCTTCAGAGCACTCAAATGTATTTTTTCACTTTTAATTGCTTTTAATTCCCCTTTCTTTTAAAAATGACAGATATGAAGTGTAAATGTAAAGGTTTAATGTGTTGCTCACTGCTTTTCAGTATAGAAATAATTTGTGTCACAGAGTCCTACAGCTACTTTTAAGCCTACATGAAAGCATCATAATCATAGAATTGTGGAATCACGGGGATTGCTTGAAGGGCCAAATTATGGTCTACTCAGGAAAAGTAGGGAGCTTCTTTCCTACTGTTGCCTTCTCTGTCCCCCTGCCATCCCCAGGTCATTATGGTACTAATAACATGTGAGGAGAGAATTTCAAGCCACTGGTGATGGTATCATGCCAAACTTGAATACCTGAAGAATAAACACTTCTATTAAGAATTTTACATCCTGTATGCAGTATCACAGGCAAATTTGCATCATAGCATCTCCTGGGTTTTGAAGAGGCAGTTTGCCTGAGCAATTAGTTCTGTGTTTGCCACTGACATCCAAAAGAGGTATTTTATTTTGCAGAGAAGAGGCAGCAGTTTCTTCTGCACTATCTTGCATGGGTGCAAAGCAGTTGTTACTTAGTACTAAGTTATTTTGTCTTGTTTCAAACTGCTTTTTAAGGTGTAGTAAGGGTGCACAGATCATCATAGAAGAAACTGGAATGAAAGACACATACATAGATACATAGAAATGGAATCTGGTGGAGACTTCAAGTGCCAAACTGTCTAAGAGTTTGAACTAACCTGTCTTGGGAAAAATACTTAGGCTTGGTCAGAACCCCATTTCTCTCTGTCATTTTGAAGAGGAAGGGGAAGAATTGCATGTGAACAATCCTGAAAAGATAAAGGCTCTTCACTATTAAGTTTTACAGTTAATCCTGAGAGACAACAGTACTTGTAATTGACAGATTTGATGTAGCTGGGGGTTTGGTGAATAAAAATGCTACCTTTCTTGGTAGTGGAACATGTCTAAGCGGAACAAACATTCTGTTTTGAGGAATGTACATTTACAAAGAAGGACCAATTGTATATGTTGATATCTTGTTTCCTGGCTGCACAGCTGCTGCATGAGTTCCAGATAGTCTCAGAACTCCTGGTGTGACAAGTTTGCTGTCAAAGACTCAAAATGCCCAAGTATCCATGAAGACCCAGGGATTCTGGACGATGTGATTAAAACATGAAGAGGAGGCTTTGGTTTTTTTGCTTGTGATGACACAGATCAGTAACCTGGAATAATTGGTGTTTAGTCTCCCTTCTTCCCCTCCCTTTCTTTAAAAGATGGCAGGGATTTTAATATTTCATAAACAAACTCAGCAGTTTTAAAACTCTAGCTTGATAGGTATCCTAAATGCATTGTGTGTAACTGTAATAGCAGATGAGATCTTTCCTCATGACAGGCAAAATTCAGGTGCTTTTCTGCATACTACGTATTGATCGGATGTCTCTGGTTTCTCTGATAACACGCAATAATGATTTAAGTAGGGTGGTGGTAAGACCCTCTTTGGGAGCTACTGCAGTGTAGTTTTCAGCATTTTTTCTCTCTCCAGTAGTCTATCCTGAGGATTTTGATAGTGCTCTGCCTCCTCCTTCTTCTCTTTTAATCTGCCAAGAGAATTAATAGATGGAGCAAATACCTATCTTTTGGATTCTTTTCTTGGCTTCTTACATGGGAAGGAATCCCTTACCCAAGAAATTCACCCTGTTAGCAGAATTTTGATAAAGCTTTCACCCCTCCCAAACAAATAAAGAAAAACCCTTCTTTAATAACAGTCTTTTCTGCCTGAAAATGTTAAAAAGTTTTGATTTGCTCTAGCAGTGAAAGGTCTTGATCTCTGGCATAACTAATCTGGTATTCTCCATCTTTTCCTATGAAATGACAATCTTTGCATACTGTGGAATGGAATCGAGGGTAAAATGTCTCCTCCTGGAACTACAAATGAAGCAGGTGCTGGTACAAGTTGCCAGATGTGGTAAAACTACACCTGCCTTTTAATAGGGGCAGTGCCTGGTAGTATTTTCTCAACATCTTACATACTGGTGTTCTTAATTGTGTATCTATTATCAGCACTATTACATGATAGTGAATTTGGGCACACTTCTCTTGCAGCCACTTAGGAAAACACCATTGCTTATTTAGGAGGTTTATCTTGCCACAACGAGGAAAGCATGGTGAGATAATAGTGGAACAGCATCTTTGAATCAATCCAGACTGGGCTTCATTTCACAGTTTAGTGACAAGGAAGATGCTAAACCCTGTAAAACTAAGTTGCTGGGATTGGCTTCACCAGTCTTTAAGGCGGGAAGGCAAGATTCAAGCTGGTAAGATCCACCCCAAAACCATGCGCAGTCCTTCCATTACAACATATCTGAGTGAGTGGACAAACACCACTTGAGAAGAGGCAGCTTCTGAGAGCAAGTTCCTCTCAAATGTGGGGCTGCCTAACACAGTATTTTTATTGCTGTCTCCAAAACCAACAAGATCAACTCATTTATTTGCTCTGCACTTCCCTTACACTTGAGAAGACTTCCAGGGCATGGATAGATAATATGTGTATGTACAAAGCAAATCAAACAACACTATGGGGCAATTCTAGAACAGCTTCCTGGGCCATTAGACACTGTGGCCTTTGGCAGCTAACTGCAGCCCTTCTGTAGGTGTAAACAGCTTTAAAATTGCAGAAAGAATGCTGAAATTGTTGAAGTATATAACAGCTTAAAAATGTAGTCTCTAAAATCGTTTTGCATGATTTTCAGATGTGTAGGTACAAGAGACTATTTTAAACCTGCATTGTGAGCTATATGACTTCTAGTTCATAGAACCATAGAATTATAGAATGGTTTGGGTTGGAAGGGACCTTAAAGATCACCTAGTTCCAAACCCCATGCCATGGGCAGGGACACCTCGCACTAGACCAGGTTGCTCAAAGACCCATCCAGCCTGGCCTTGAACAACTCCAGGGACGGAGCATCCACAACCACCTTGGGCAACCTGTGTCAGTGTCTCATCACCTTCAGAGTGAAAAATTTCCTTCTAGTTTCCTATAGTTATAATGGATCATCTCTGTGGGTTGTGTTTTTTTATAAACATACTGTTTCTGTCACTTTCAAACTAATGCTAATATTTAAAAATTGTATCTATGCCTGTAGCCTACAGTAAACATTAGGTAATTTGTTTGCTTAACCCCCTTTCATTAGGGTTGTGTAAATCTCATTATCTTGTGTATGCCTTGAACTAAGTATAAACAGTTAACACCACAGTCAACACACAATAGATAGTTACAACAGTGACACCGTGACATTGTGTTTCAGACCTTCTAGATGAATGTTTTGGAATAACTTGCTGTAAAAATCCACTGAAGATCTTTCCAAGGATAAAAGAAAAAAAAAAACAACCACGGCACCACACCAAAAGTGGAGAATTTCTGCTTAGAAAAATGTACAGGTGGATAAAGAGCTATCTAGTGTTTTAAAAAAAGACAATACTTGGTAAATAATCAACACCAGAAACTGCCACGTCTTGTAACTTCTGGCTTTAAGTCCCAGGTTGAATTTGAGACAAATGACTGTGTTCACTAAACAGTCACTACGCCTAGGTGAACATCTGCATCCAGCGTGTGCTTGTCCTACTTAAAAATGTCAGTTAGAAGGAAGACAGATGATTAGCCTACCCTGTTTATATTTCACCATTAAAGGCACAAAAGGAACATGCGTTAATCACTGACCTGATACAAAGCCTGGCATTGCATCCTGAAAGAGAAAATCATTATTTTAATTGGAACTAATGGCTTGTGGCCATGATAACTCATGGTGAGGCACAATATTAATGTCACTTTGTCTGGTGACAGAATATCTAATGCCCACTTACTCACAGTCTGCCACAGTGTCAGTTGATGTAAATTGACACTGTCTTCAGGCCAGATCCACAGAAAAGGCTTTGTTGCCTTTCATCCTTAACAGAGAGATTTGAAGTTTTTTATCAAATGTCACCTGAAAGTGACAAATCCAAGTACAAGCTGGGACTACTCTTGACAGCACTTAATCAGGAGCCGGTAATTACCTCCATGCATTTATTCCTCTTTCATATTCTATACCAAGTGTGTTCATGTTAATTTCAAGAATAAATAGATGGACGTTTCACCTAGGAAAATGTACATCAAAGCATGAAGAGGGAGGAAAATAATTTTACTCCTGCCAGTGAGTTAAGTGCAATAGGTGACATTGTCTAATAAAACAAAACTAACATTTCCAAAGAGAAAAAATACAGATTTTACTTAGAGATATGTAAAGATTATCCTCTGAAAAATTCAGAAGTTCTTTGTTCTTATGGATTTTTTGTTGTTGTTGTTGTTCTTTCTGGTATTTCCAGAACTCTAAAACAGAGGTTGTTTTAACCCTTTATAGCTATCATTGTTCATTTTGCTAAGAACTGGCACCTGAACTGACATCTGACCTGAAACCTTTATTATAATCTTTTTCTTTTTGAGATAGAAGAGGGTGGTGGATGTTGTAACCATTTTTCAGTGTTAATCAGAGGAGCTGGTGATGTAAGGAATAGTATCTCCATTCCATAGCAAAAAAGCCCATGATTAGTGATGCTGGGTTCAATATAAAGTCCTTCAGTATAAAGCCATCACTTTAAATTCCTCCTACATCCGTTTTGGCTTCAGGATCAGAGCACGCAAATCATAACAGTACAGTACAACTAGGGAATTTGGACTCGTGGATTGATTAGTCTACAGGACATTTTCATACCTAGGTGCAACTCTCAGTGACTAATTTGCACAATTCATCTTAAAACCTAAAATTTTTCTTCAGTTCTTCAGTTTCTTACCTAAACAATTGGCAAATGCTGAGTTATGCAAAGATACCCAAAAAAAGCTAGACTTCTGAGCTGTATCACATAGATATTTGACCACTAGTGAGCCACAAAAGGTAAATTTCCAAGGTAGTACATAATTAATTCAATCGACTTTTATTGATACCGTAATGTAAAAAGGATATTTCACATCATAACTTCAAACTCATCTGCTCCTGTTGACATCACGCTGTACACCTACACTTTCATATCTCAGCATAAATCCCAGCAATGTCTAATTTTTTTCTTCAACCTTTTCTATTGACACTTTGAAGTAAATGAACAGTGCCTCATCATAATCTACCATATCATAATCTTCTGCATGTGCACTGATCAGTGTCAAATTAATCATTACAATTGGTTTTGCTTCACATTTTTCTTTTTTATTGAGAAATACAATGGCAGTATTTCTCATGTGTCTTGAAAACAACATTTCCGTATACTCCATTTAGGATGCTTTCTAGTTGAAATCCACTTTTTCCCCCTCCTGTCCTGTGAAATCAAATCTGCATATATATTGCTGTACTTGAAACATATGTGACCAATTATTCCAATGGGAATTGAGAATCATACTTAAGCTAGTGCGATAATCCAAAATTTCTGGAAAACTATTCCAAAGTGTTCTTCCTCTATTTTTAATCTTGAAAATGAAAGGTCCATCCTAGATTTTCCAGTAGTGAACCATGACATGCAAAATCCAGTCTTTAGCTCATAGGACATCCTGAGTTCAATGAGGCTTGGGTTCTTATTGAAAAATTATCCTTTCCTTAAATGCCTTAAGCTTTGAGTATTCCCAGGTAACACATTTTCATAGTAGCTGTCCAGCCTATTATTCTTAACTCTTCCTGTTCCCAGGTGTCCTACAAAGAATTTGCTTCTGAAACTGGATCTCCTTGCTCTTACCCCATAAGTGCCTTGAACAGTCATATATCACCTGGAATATGACCAGGGGCAGTGGGAGAAGAAATTCACTGTATCAACTTCACACAGTAGTCTGAAAAATGACTCTGTAGATTGCTTGCAGGAGAAATTACAATAGATCTTGTAAATATTTCTCTAGTGTATAATTCTCTGCTTAGGCAAGTTTTCACTTTGGATCAAATTGTGGTCCGTGAGAGGGCATTATTACTAAACAAAAAATAAACCTTAAGAAATTATGATGCTTTGTGAAATAGTGGAGGCATGGGGGAAGTTATTGACTATTCTAAAACGAATGCAGGAACAGTCTGTGTTATATTCATTCACCTTCCCAGAGATCATTGTTGGATGACAGCTTTGCTAACAGGGCATTTCTAGGCAGAGGCATGGTCTGCCCTAATAGAGCCATTATGAAAACAAATGACTCGCTTTATCCCCTCTCAAGTGAAATAAGGGCTTATGAAGCTGCATTTTGAGATAGTCTGCAGCGGTACATATGGGCTCCTTCTTGATTTGTTTCAAAGACAAATAACTCCAAGAAGTTCCATTTAAAAAGTAATAAAGATCATACTAGGTTTAAATTGAGGGTATGCTAAACTAACTGTTTTAAAGGAAAAAGATGAGAGAAGTTCTTTTTTCTGTCCTCTTTAATAATTAAATAAATTGGGGTGAAGTCTGATTTTTATGAAAGCTTGAAAATACCATCAGGTTCCAGAGGAACTTTCTTAGAAAGTACAAGGCAAACATGATTCTGAGGCCTGTGAAAGTCCAGCTAAGCTTCATTTTGATAACTGTTTAAAAAAGCAGAATTGGAGGGGTTATTCCTATGGAAAAGCTTTATTCAGCAGCATATGCCCTTTTTTTCTCTGCTTTATATACCACAATTCATGTATGTGTACATTTCTGTGTGTGCTGTCTAGCAACAATAGCTGTACCTTGTGGGGCTCCAAAAGACAGCTTTTAAAATTATAAAAGCTTTTAAGAAAAGCCTTTCATGCCAATAAATATTGAGACACTTGTCACCCTAAACTACTCAATTTTTTCTTAATTGTCTGCCATTTGGCCATGGCCCGTATCTCTGTGGGTGTATTGCCTGTACATCCTGCAGCTGCTTTTCAGCCTCAAACTAAGAGCGCTGGAGAACCCTGTTCATTAACACATCAAAAATGTGTATCCCCTGCTGCGGAGAAAGGGCAACTGCTGTGGGGTCTGTCTAAAAATGTATGCTGTTATGTGTATTAGCACTCTAGCCTTCTAAACATCTTCTGCTGAATGTCAGAGAAAAAAAAAATAAAAAAACATAAATACAAGAGGCTGATCCTAATGGAAAAGACGACTGAGCTAGCCAAAAGCCAGGAAGGAATCCACAAACCTATTGATATGAAACATTACTGAATTCACTATTAAACTTTACTTAATGTACTATTTAATTCACTAGTGAATGGAAGGGGGACCTAACTCTTGGGAACAGAGGTAAGGTATTGGCATGAAGATGACCAGGATGCCAATGAATATGGGGACTAATGTCCTGTCACAGATTTGACCAATAGAGTTTATGTCAACTAAGAGAAGATTTTATAAGAGGAGATTTCACACTTGGTTCAGTTCAGTCACTGGCTAAGTATCTTGACAGGATATGAAAAGAATCATAGAATTGTTTCGGTTGGAAAAGACCTTTGAGGTAACCATTAACATAACTCTACAAGTCATAGCTAAACCATGTCCCTCAGCACCATATTTATATGACTTTTATACACATCCAGGGATGGTGACTCAGCCACTTCCCTTGGCAGCCTGTACCAGCACTTGACAATCCTTTCAATGCAGCAATGTTTCCTACTCTCCAACCTAAACCTCCTCTAGTGCAACCTGATGCTGTTAAAGGAAAAAAACAACAGTGTTATTTTATTTCAAGAGCGCAGTGAAGCAAAATGGTCATACCAGCTAGATTTCTTGTTGAAAAGCTTGGAGCTCTGGGTGCATCAGCAACAAACCCAATGGCAAACCTGGGTCTGATGAGACCCAAACCTGCCAATTCCTTATAAAAAATCTTAAATGTAAAAATGCAGATGTAGGACACTGAAGAAGGAAGTGTTATCTTCAATAAGATGCTCTTGTAAAACAAAGTAATCTTCCTGATCTTAAACTTTCAAATCCATTCATATGTTTTGATAAACTGTAGGATAGAAAATGTCAAATTTTACCATTGCTATCCTGGAGCTCTATGCTACCCTAATGAGTTGGCATCCTAATCAAGTCTCCCATCCATATCTTAAGTAGTCCTTGTTCTTCCAAGTCACTAAGTTATATACAAAGAAATTGTACCATTGTGGAAATGTAAACCAGAGAGGACAAGTAACTCAAGTAAGTTACCATATAACACCATAACATCATTATATTAAAACCAATGAGAATGTAATGAGGAGAGTAAAAATCTAATTGCTCCTACATATGGAAGGTAATTCAAAACTTGGATCACTGCTATTTCCTTTATCTGTTTTTCTGCTAGTTTTATCAATCCTTTTTTTTTTTTTTTAAGGAGGGCAAAGCAGATAAAGACCAGAATACATGCAGTTATCAGGATGAAGTATCTTAAACCTTTGTACATAATCAACTCCTATTATCAGAACAATGTTTTCATTATTTTCTCTTCGTTTCTTACTTCTGAACAGTTTGGTTTGTTGGGATTTACTGCTACTGAGCATTAAACTGCCTCTTTAGTTTTATCACTGGAATTGTTATAGTCAGATCAGAGCCTGCCCCCTTCTTTCTTAGAATTACGTTTTTTAATTCTATCAATTGAACCATATGGTAACAACTCTAGACAGACTCTAGCTCTAGACAGACTTTCTTAGAAAGAGGTTCAGCCTTTTCATCTTTGGGCCTGGGACACAGCAATACTGAAAGAAACTTCAGGGATTATTGTCCCAGCAGTGCAAATCACATAAAATTCCTTTCCATAAACAAATACTAAGAGAAATGGGAAGTGAACAACATGGATCCTCTTACAAATGTTCTCAGCACTTCACAGTAGTGAAAGTGGGCCATCATGAGGACATTTAGCTTGAAACAGCACTCTCTTCTCTATTGTATAACAAGAGTTCACTAGCTCCCTGTTTGTTACTTGCAACTTCTTGATTATTCAACAAAAAAAATAATTAAAACATGTAGAGGAGAAATCACAAATGCCCCAACATAAGAATATGAATTAGATGACAAAGTAGCTGAAAGCGTTTTGATGCTGCAAATAAGGACCTAGAGCAAATAGTTCAAAAGTATAGAAAATGTAAATTAGTCTTAATTTGCAGAATTATCATGCTAACATAACTTTTTGAACCACACCAAAGTATGCAGCTTGGAGAAATGTAACTAAATTTATTTTGGGCTGCTCAGACATAGTTTAAGTCCTTACGGTACTTTCTAACTATGGGGAAGAAAAGGAAGGGAGACTGCCTAATATCAGTGCCCATGTAAAACTTCCTCAGAAGATAAAAAAATATTGCTATGAGCTGTAAAATCTGGCTTTAGGATAAGAAGAAGATTAGCTAGTGAAATGCAGGAAGACATTGACTTTTTTTCTTCATGGTAAACTGCATTTTACTGAATGAAGCGTTTCGATATAGGATTTCTGATTTTGAAGGAAAAATAAAGCAAATAGTGAATTTGACTGTTCTCAACTAAACTTAATTAGAAATTGAACACTATTATCAAATCATTTCTTTCACCCACCTCTTAAAGAAATGTTATTCTTGGTCTTAGAATAAAATAAGAAAGTTTCATATTATGGTAAAGACTTTGCCATCACCAAAGATAATGGTTTGTTTGCCTAAAGGGAAAAGGGAATGAATTGTAAGTAATACAAAACATTCTTTCTAATTTCTTTTTTCCCCTGCTCTCTGGCATTTCTTTAACTGTAATCAGATGTAGTTTTAGCCCTATGGGGCTACAATTCAGAACAGGATCGCTTTTAACCCCTGGATGTCCCTGGAAATGTCTTCTGGTACAGGAATATTTTCTACATTTGATGTGTTCCCCCAGACTTTCAGTTTTATTATCAGCCTGGGGGTGGGGGGAGCCAGTATGGTTTCTGGTGCTTGCAAAATTTCTGCTTCCACCGTGCCAAGATTATCAATATCTATCAGTCAGAGTAGAGATTTTAAAAAAAGGTTTTTAAACATACTCTCATTTTCTCAAACTAAAACATTTATTTCACATGAAATTTATAAATCAGGGTGATTGAAGAATATAATGAATAAAATAACAAAGGAAAGCAAACAGGCATGTCATGAAATGCAAACAAGTTTCCAGTTCAAATACTGCTGTTCTAATATTTCACAACAATGTACCCCTACTTATTTTCTATTATGAGAAAATGGAGTTGCTGTCAATATGACTTCTTCTGATTTTACTTTTGTTTCTCAGAATTTTAAGGAGTACAAAGAGTTGCCATGTCATTTTTCTTACACATCCCAGAAAAAGAAGAGTGCTAAAGCTTTCAATACCAGCACACAAAACACCATCTAAAATAGTAGGCTGCTTTCCCAACTTTCATGCTTTCTAAATCTTGTCCCTTTCTTTTTTCTCATTACAAAATAAAACCCTCTAAAACTCTTAATCCAGTTCTGCAATGTTTCAGGCCCCATGCATGCTTCTATATAAGTGTCTACAGGACAGAGATTTGGGCAGAAACCTGTGGAAAAAGCAAATAGATCTCAAATCATAGATATACCAGAAGCTGCAACCAACAAAACATGCTCAGAAAACAGCTGACATGTACAAAATTGGTTTTTTTCATGATGGGACACAAAGGCTTTCTACGAATGCCTGTATAGTAGAGCCTGTCTACTTAGTAGGGCCTGTTGTGGCAGGACAAGGGGTAATGGTTTCAAACTAAAAGAGGGGAGATTTAGACTAAAAAGAAGGAATACATTGTTTACCATGAGGGTGGTGAGACCCTGGCCCAGGTTACCCAGAGAGGTGGTAGAAGCACCATCCCTGGAAACATTCCAGGTGAGGTTTTACAGGGTTCTGAGCAACCTGCTCTAGTTGCAGATGTTCCTGCTCAGTGCTGGGGGTTTGGAATAGATTAGCTTTAAAGGTCCCTTCCAACCCAAACCATTCCATGATTCTGTGATTCTATGATATGTGCTGGAAAAAGAATCAAAGCCACAGTTCTGCAGTTCCAAATCTGTGAGACAAGCATGAGCCCAGGGAAAATGTTATATATATTTTGTGGCCAGTGAATACATTCTTTTTTTGCCTTTGGGGAAAGGTAAGCAAGGCAGAAGAGGAACACATATGCATTGTGTACAAGCCACCCAGGCTTTGAGTGTTTGACTTGTTCTCTTGAAAAAAGCCAGGTTTTGAATTCTTTTTCCCTTAAGCCACCAGTTCCCCTGAAGAAAACAGAGGAAGTACTGGTAGTCCCTCAGCAAACCAACTAAGACCCTGCAGTGGGTTGACAAAATCCTTAACATACGCAGCCCTTTTGATCCACTGCGCCTTCAACAATAGATGGAGAGGGATGGAGGAAATGGCAGCAAAATGTCAGCCATAGTAACACCTACTAGAGCTCTCACTTCTAGGAACAGCTAAAAATAGAGGAGTCTGGGAAACAGCAATAGTGATGATAAGGCTTTGAGTGAAAACTTTTAACATACTGTAACATTTTAATGCAACGATAAGCAGAAAATAACATTTTTTCTCACTCACCAAAGTAACACCTCCCTTTGTCAATTGAATAGTTGATAAATCAGTTAAAATAAAATGTAAATTGAGTTTTCCATCTGGCCACTCTGACACCCAATAATTCAAGCCAAATTATATGTTGCCTTTAAGGAAATTATTCTACCAAAAAAAACCCCTGTACACCCTACTTATTTTATTTTCCTCATAGCTCAGTTTAAAACTCAAGATAATGACTAGTCTTATAGAACAAAGCTGAAGGCAAGTACGTTTTTAAGCAAACTATTTCCACCTTTGCTTTAGATTCCCTGTCATATGGTTATATTCTTCTCAGTTTGGCAGATGATAAGAAAATGAATCAAGTAAATTTACATGTGTCTTCTTAGATAAAGCCATGATTCTTCCATTTAGCAATCACCATTGTTATGCAATTCTAAAATGATTCCTGAGCTAAATGGACTTATGCAAACTTAATATCATCTTGCACAAGCTTTGTTTTGTTTTTTTTTAAGCATCTGGTTTCTTTAAATTTGGTAAATTCCACATGAACTTCTCTGTATATTTGTCACTCTTACCTCAGTAGTCAGTGAAATTATCTTCAGCCATACTTTGATGGACAGGGCAATCCACTTTGTCATCTAACCTTTATATAAAAGTGACAGAAGATTCCGCAGTTTAACACCTGGAGAAATTTTCATTACTTCTATGAGATTTAGATAAAACTTCCATTAACAATGCCTAGATCAGTGTTTCAAGACATACAGTTCCAAAACTTCCCCTCGGGCTTCTATTTATAAATTCTTAAAGACAAACATTGCAGATGAATACAGGTATTATGAACAAGAGTTTACCCTTGCAGAAAACACCTCTGATGTCTAGGCAAGACATTTGTTAATGACGCAGCAATAACAATTTCCAGATTGTCCATTATACAGGAGGTATTTGTTTTGTACTCAGATGAAGTGATTTTATTTCTGAGCACAAATCTCCCCCTCCCGCTTCCAGAAAAACAAACCTAGACAGGTAAAATGCCTCCTTAGTGCTAAAGAATTTAGAAATTCTTTTTGCAGTTTCACTGAATAAAAGTGACTGCTAAAATGCTTTGTCATTTCTTAAAAGGCACAGCTAAAAAAGAAATTGAATTCGAAATATAATGTGACATACCTCACTGAGGAGGGAAAGCCAAGAAAAATAAACTAAGATTAAGTATCTGAGTCTCTCCTGGTGGACTTCTGGCTTTCTCTGACATGTGGAGATTGTTGTAGGGAAAGAGAGAGGATCTGGAGGATCTGATTCAAAAGCATAATTCTCCTAAAATAGACAAAAAAAGTTAAAACAGAGGTCAGCCTTATATATGCTTACCTACAACTCTTCTCAACATTTTTTTCTAGCAATCCTCCTCAAAGATCCTATATACACCAATACCACTAGGGAAGGGTACAGTCATACACAGCCTTTCATTATATGGATTGTATGTCTTGATTAATATTTGAAAATTACAGAACAGGCATTATTATGAGTCTGGATTTTAGGGAAGGTGTGAAGGTGGAGAAAAGAGAATGGAGAGACACAACAAAGTACTAGTCATCTAGTTATGCCCTCAAAAAAAAAAAAGGAAGGGTGTGTGTGTGGGGAGGATGTTACCTATAACACACTACATTATTTTCAGTCTTCAAATATCTGACTTATTTTCATGATATGTGGGTGTAATGAGTTCTCATTTAGTTAGTAAGTGTTTAGCTGACATGAGCAGGGAGTTGATAAAGTTGTTACCCTCAGACTAACAAAGTCCACCTTGGTTTTTTTGTTTTGGTTTGGTTTGCTTTTTTATTAGAGAACAGAATGTATTATTGCAGAATAAATCAGATGATAGACATCTTCAACGTTTTAACAAATTGTGTTCCAGGCCATCATGCCCGCTACTACAATCCTGTATTTATAACTTATTTATGAAGATAGCTGGAGGCAACATGCCAGTTGCTAAACTTTCAGCGTGGGGACAGAAGGAAAGGTTAACTGACACAGTTATGCCAGTCTCCTCCAGCCGAAGTGCAGTTGTGGAAACTACCCAACTATTGTTACAAATACTAAGTAATTAGATTGATTCTGCTCAGCTCCCAGGAAACAAGAACTGGAATCTCAAATCCAAAAATCACAGCTTGTATTGACTGCCAGTACTGGTAGCAGTATCAGCAGACAGATGAATACTGAAAAGTATGAAAGCAACACCAACATCTCCTACTATTCACACAGGAACAGCTTGTTGACAAGAAATATTGCACTCTTGCTTGGTCCACCCTTGATTGTCATAGGGATGAGGACAGCATTCAGACATTACTGTTCTGCACTGCTATAAGGGTTTGCACTTTCATGTGAAAACTGAATATAGATAAACCATGAATTTCAGTAATATCTTCCTAACATGGAACTCCTTTAGCATACCATGGTATTGAGATTTTCCTAAAAGTGAGCAGGGCACAAGACACAGCAGGGGCTTGGTTTCCCGTAGTGGAACAGTAAGTAGCACACAGCAACTCGAGACCAAAAATCTGCTTCACTAAAACAAGAGGGCTCAGAATAATATCTGCACAACATATTGTTGCAGGGTGGGGCTCTGCCTTAACTCTTCCTCTTGGCTAAGCAAGTCTTAGTTTTATAGGACCGTGTCCATATTGCCTCTGGGCTTCTTTTCTACTCCAGAAGTTGCCCATGTTCTGCTGGGAAAATCCATCTTTTCAGCTCTGAAGCCTACCTACACACCTTACCCGTGCTCTTTGTTGAAGTCTTTCTGTTTATTTGTATTACAGTCTCCAGCTTGCTGTCTTCCTCATTCTATTTAGAGGGCAGAATAAAATAAGCAGAAATCAGGCTTCTGCTTCAACATTATCAGTTGGTTTTGGGAAGGGACCTACTTTCTCTTCTTTGGGAGAGCTCCACCTGGCCCAGACTCCAGCAAACAGAATGAGGCAAAAAGGCAACCCTTTCACACCCTCTGCCCTAACAGGACACATGGTACCCACGTATCGTGCTGCAGACTGGTGATATCAGTTTCATTTACCACTTAATCTTTGCCAATGAAACACAAGTCCTTTGCTTGTATCATTTTCTTCTCTAGCTGAGAACAACTCTCTCGTGTCACACAGAAACATGAGAAGTATTTTGCTTTCAAACCTGAGAAGAGACAGGATTCCATTCACTTCACTAAGTAGAATTGTGTGCATTGCCCAACAAGGTTGCAACAGGAGTACAGTGTAGGCCATAGACGCAGGAGCAACTGAGAGTCTTTTGAGTAACTTCTTTGGTGTGAGGGTGTTGGAGCCTCGTCCAGGCTGCCCAGAGAGGTTGTGGAGTCTCCTTCTCTGGAGAGATTCCAAACCCGCCTGGATGCAATCCTGGGCACCCTGCTCTGGGTGACCCTGCTTTAGGAGGAGGGTTGGATGAGATGATCTCCAGAGGTCCCGTACCATGCTGGGATTCTGTGATCCTTCCAGGATTGATACACGTTCTCAGAGTAAAAATGCAAGTTATTCTCCTTAACCACCACCTGTGTGGTTTCCCCAGGGGTAAATTCAGTAAAATAAATATATAGCATCTCTTAAATATTAGGTCTTTCCTGTGGGGACTAAAAAGTCTGCCTACAAAAAGTAACTCTGAAGTAGAATGCAGGAAACAACACCAACTTCAATTTTGTTTCGTAACTTAATGACATACAACTAAACAGGTTGTGCAGTATGTTGCAAAAGGACCTAATATTGCCTTAGAATCCCTTGAGTATTTTTTAAGAAACACCAAGGAAAATAATGCTGCTGCAAAGCCTGAAGCATACTATATCATGAGTCTGACACCGCTTTAATAATGTATTACACAAACATGGTTTTGTTCTAACAGGATTGGTGGGGGGAGGTAGTTTATTAAGTGAAAAAAAAAAGAAGAGATAGATGAAAACCAGAGTGAAGGAAAAAAAATATTTTGAAATGTATGTTTTCTGTATTAGGATATGAACAAATTACAATTTTCCCTGAATTTCTCAATGTCTAAATAAATTTAAGTTCAAGTTTGTGGTCTATATGATGCTTTTGGCTTCACTCTTTAAAAAAAACCAAAACAAAAAACCAAACATTTTGTTTTTTTATGAAAGGTCAGGATTATATTTTTTTTACTTAATGAAATGTGGTAGAGATTGGATTGTGTACATTCAGTTATCCATGAAAATCTCTTTCCTTCATGTACTATCAATATATTAGTAATTATTTTAAAGAAGCAGCTTTAAAAAATGCATGTTAAGTACATGTATAACTTGCCACTAAAGGTCCTATAATTTACCTCCTCCTTATAATATGCCTAAGTGCTATCTAGATGCTCTGTAACTTATTAAGAACCCGATCTTTTGGGTTGCCTTTGTGGAAGAGCTTACTTACAAGCAATTCTTATATGAAAAGTGTTTTTAAACTGTGTGGCGCTGACCAAGGTTCCATCATCACTGTGACAAAACTGTATAGAAGTCAGCACTGTGTCACTTTCACCTGCTGCAGATTCACTCTGAAGTTGACAAGTTCTACAAGCTGAATTTGTATACTATATATGTCAGATGCAGTGCACTTCAGCTTCTCCCAGAAACAAAGCCATAGGAAAGAGAGATGGTGATGCTTATTAAAAAAGAAACAGCGAACAAGCAAGAGCAAGAGAAAGAAAAATAAACAGAGAAGTATAAGATTCAAATATACTTTGTACCCTTGTAAACTAATGGGACAAATCTGCACTGCATTTATCTGTCACTAGCATATTGTTGTATTATACTGTCAAATATACAAGTTGAACATGGTACAATAGGGAGATGGGGGATTCTTTTCAAATTTGGGTCTGATAGGCTCTCTCAAGCCTTCAAACTCTGAAGGTTTTGCAAATGCAAGACAGGTCTCTTCTTGGTCCAATAATGCCATTCCATAAAAACACTACAAAATATTATCTGACACTTCATTAGTTTGCTTCACTAGCTTTCTTTGAAATCACTTAGCAACAGAACTCCCCAAACACACACATGCATGTCATTAAATAAAGAGAAATGGCTTTCAGCTCTAAGAAGGTCATCAAAATTGTAATTAAAGTAAAATGCATTACTGTGTTGAGCTCATTTGTAATTAAAAAACAGATTTATGAAAGATGTAGTTATTCATCTCAAACATATTTATTTTATAACTCTCTTCCTATTTTCAATGGTCTCAAACAAGATTTGGAAAAAAAGAAGCATTAAAGAGTAAACTAACTAACTATGAGGAAAAAGCAATATGGAGATATATGGAAATTAGCATTGTTTAATTCAAAGAAATAACAAAACCATATGCTGGCAGCAAACAGACACTGCAAGTTAATAAGGAACATTTCTGACACCACATTTGAGAGAGACTTTCAAAAGGAGCTTTCATAGGTTTAGTTTACTCAGCACTCAGAAATCCGAGTAAGCAAAGTCCAGTTCTTTTTAGAAACAAGCTCTAGATTAATAAATATAAAATGGATTATAGATTTGGGAAGTTGGCTTTTTTCCATTGCCTCCACTTTTCTAGTTCTGCCCCTGAACACATTAGGCAATTTATTCAATTTCAAGTTTCCAATCTAGCAAGAAAGAAAAGAGTTTTGTTTTCTTTCACCATGTTCCAGTACTTTCAACTTTACACTGAAAGAAGTCCTTTTTCTTAACAATGTTACCTATATTGGATGTATAAAAAGAAAAGCCAAATTTTTTATTGTGAACTCTCTCTAGTTTAAGCATTTTGAAGATATATTCAGGAAACACAAGTAAAATTTTATTTCCTTTCCATTTTACATGATGTGATACAGAAGCTGAGACAGATCAGCCAGTGATATATTTCTGTTCACTTCAGTAACAGCTGTAGCCCCATAAATATGATTTTCTGCCATCACTGGTAGAAGGCCACAGACTTTGCATTGACCAGCCAGTGCAAGGTCTCAGCTCTCATCTGGACTGGTATAGCCTGAGATAGATTTAGCTCGTTGCAACTATTTTCTGGTGAATTCACTCCAAATGTGATACCTTAACCTCTAGGAATACCCTGTGTAGCAAAAGTCCCATAGGCCTAGGGCATCAATGCATGACAAACAACGGCTCTTTCTGTCAAGAATAGTTGGTAATCAATGGACAGGAAGCTGTCTGTTGTGAAAAACCTTGTAGATATAAATCTGAAAGGAAAGAAACTTCCACCATAAACTTTATGCTCTGTCATGTAAAGTCCTCAGGTTGCTGATAACTTATCATCACTAGCAGTCCTGTGGCAGTTCACAAAGGTTCAGCCACTGACCTCAGGATTCAGGAGGACATTGGAAATGAGAACATCACAACAGAGAAAAGGGTGAGAAAGAAATTGTTTGTGTAGCAATGTTTAATTACATTTTCATCATATCTTTCTGTAGTATCAGACTATTAGACTGTGAAAACATTGTAACTAAAAATAAATTCTTAGCTCCATATTGTATGTGTTCCTTTTTGTCCAGAACAAGAGTTTGATTTAGATAATTATTATTTCTTGAATTTCTACATGACATCAGTTTGGTTTTACGTAAAACACCACGCAAAATTGCAGCCTGTTTTTTTGCAAAAGTGCATAGAGGCCTTCAGGCATTCTTTCAAAGAAAACCCTCTTATTTTATTGCAATTATTTCACTGTAACTTGCCCAGATTTTTTTCTCCATCAGAGGTCTTTCCAGTTGTTGGCACTGTTGTACCTGATAAGGATTTGCTAATGAAATAGCTCTACACAGTCTAGTTCAGGAAAGCCAAAGAGGTGAGTAGTTACTATCCCTTTGCTTTGGTCACTGTAATCCTCCTCTCAGCTCATCAAGCTTGAATCACACTGCAGCTCCAGTTAAGTGCTTTGCTAAGGCCATATGGTGTAGTAGAATTGCCTCTTCGGTGATTTATCTGCACTTTTAGTAGAAGATTCTGGAAGCATGACCGTCATTTTTTTTTAGAAATCTCCTTGCTAAATACAAACTCTTAGTTTTGCTTCATTTGTATCAACTTGACAAGTAGGTGTGACTTAGTAATTGAAAACTCTTGATCATTAATGATTGCTGTGATGTATCTCTCCAGCATTTCTGAGATCCTCAGCAGTATAGAGAACATTAAGAATAGCCAAGCTGTTTATATCTACGGAATTGCTCTGCGAAAGTAGGATTTGTACAGTACAAGCATTTTTTTTCTGAAGTAAGAAAGAACTGAATTAATGCAGAAGCCACATTAATTTAGATTTAACACATTTTGCATTTAGAAGCGGCCAGCTAATGCTGTAGTAAGATCAATGGGATTGGACTACTTTGAATTTTTGCAACTTTTATAATGTAGTCCAAGCTGTTTATTACCTGCACTAGAGTCTCTAAACTGTAGAAGCATTCTAATATCTCTCTTGGATACTTGTTCATCTGCCTGGTGTGTTTGAAAGCATTATATTAGAGGTAGGGCCATAAATCTATAGTTTTAATTTCAGTGAAGAGTGTTAGGCACTCACTATTAGAATTATTTTAAGTAGATCCAAACAAGAGAACTGAAATACTTTTGTGAATCTACAATATTTTCATTTCTAAGGAGAGAGTCCTGGTGCTGATAACTGAACACACATTGGAGGTCAACCCCAGTAATTTTGTGATACGTCTGACACGTAATAACTCTAAAATATTTGAATGATAGTCTTAGAAAAAACCAAAACAAAACCAAACAAAATGCTTAGAAATCATAGCATCCAAAATAGTTTGGTGGCATATCTGAATTGAGCATATCACCTCTGCTTTACTTTCTCAAATAAAGTCAAGTGTGCACCACTTCAAGATGCAGCATAAAATACAAGATGTGGAAATATGTTTCTCTTGTCAGCGTTACCAAGGACGGTGTAAAGGGGAGAGAGAAGAAAGCACTTGCAAGTCCAAGTATGGCTTAAAAATGGGTAGATTAAATGTTGAGATAGGGTATCTGAGCCTTCACCATGTCTGCATGAACATCTTTGCACCCAGTGATCTGCTTCTAGAGTGGACTTTCTGTGGCAGTCCCAAACAGGAGGTAATAATGCATGCATGACACCTGCACCTGCCATGAAACATAAGACCTTGCTAGAACTTTGATGTCTGGGGAATGCAGTGAAAAAAAATGCACAAAATGGCTTTGCATGAGGCCAGCTTGCATCGGGTTTTATTAGCTCCATCCCAAGCTAGAAAAATTGTCTTCCTTAACCTGGAAGCAGAACAGCCATGCTTATAATGTTCTGGGCTAACAGTTATAGCTGTGCATGACGACAACTTTTGTATTAACGACACAATTAATCAGCAATCCAAGTAAACTACCCCCAAATTAAGGAATGACTGTAATACTAATTTAATCACATTATTATTACATTATTATGGTTTTACCAATTATTATTTGCATTAATAATACAGAAACATTTAATTATGACACTTTTAATTGCCCCTATTCTTCAGAAATAGTGAATTTGGGAAGAGATCTTGTCCAAATTAAATAATTCAAAAAGCAGACGTGCTGACCATATTTTTTTAAAAATAATGTTTCCATTATTTATTCTATTATTTTCTAAAAAGAACAGTCCTGTTATTTAGTTCTATTATTACTAATATCTCCCTAACATCACCCCGTAGACTTCCGTTTCATTCTAGGTCAAACCTGCACTTAATCCATATGGGTTATAATTCAAAATATCCATAGTATAATACATGTTACTGTTTTCACAAACAGCTTCTCAAATTTCATTCCCATTATGTGGAGGACAAGAAGAGAAAATAATAAAACATTTACTTAAAGAAAAGTTTTACATCCCATTTTCTGTAGAAGAATGTGAACTACAAGCTTCTATTTATAAATGCAGAATAAAAGTATTAAAGTTCATGCATTTTGTGCAACTTCTATTGCATTACATTTAGTACACAGTGTTCTGTGTACCAAAAATAAAAGGATTCATTTTTAGAGCCTATTAAAATTGCAGTTCTAGTCTATAAAGGACCTGTAAAAATAGCATCACAGGAATAAATTTTAAATGTGTCTAGTAAATCTGAGCTGGAAATCAAAGTTTAAAAAGGAGAAAGAGAAGAAACTGTTCAATTTACTGGCATATTTGTCTTCAGACATGAATTTGCATTCTCCATGAAGTATTGAATGTTGTTTAGATTTTTTTATTTTCAAGGACTATTATCCACTCCTTCCACTGGCATTCCTCACCTGTCATTCTTCAATGATCTCTTTGCTTCCACAGAAAATTTCCGTTTTAGACCAGACACATAAATGCACAGTGCCTGACACAAAATCTTTCTATCATCAGTTGCTTCTACCTCAGACTATCCACCTTGCTACTAATTCCCTAGTCTTCATTTTTAGCCATGATTTGTGTCAAGAGGACGTAAATGGTAGCATGACTAAGTAAAACCATTAAAGAAAAAAGTAAATGTGATGCATACATCTGGGTATTTATATGGTGTTCCTTAAAGACAGTCAAATTAAGTCTTCATATCTCATGAAATCTTTTTGATTAACACACATATTAACTTCCATTCAGTCCTGACTTTAGCTTTGCTTGATCTCAGTTATGTCTTCTCTAAGTCCAGCTCGAAGACTGGGAGGTTATGAGTTGTTGAAAGGCTTCAACTTTTAAGCAGGTGTCAGATTTCTATGAATACAAAGCTAGCACAAGTCATTTTGGTGGTGTGTGCATATGTCTTTTGTTAGGACTCAGAGCTTGATATCTAGCACTTGCAGTATGTCTTGATCAACTTTTTGTAAAATAGCTAAACAGAAGTTCACCAGATTAAGGGTATCCTTTGAGCGGAAATAAGTAACAGAGGGTCTGTAATTACAGGCAGATTTTCAATCTTGCTAATTTGTATCTGATCAGAAGCATCTCTAAGGAGAATTTTTAATTTCTTAGTCTTTAAGAGTCTTTAAAAAGACTCACCTGGAAAACAAGTGCTAAGTGTTTCCTCTTGTAAATATGGCCCTCAAGTATTTATGCTGCATCTTGGTCACAATTCCCAAGCAAGTATTGTCCAAAATACATTACATGTCTCTGAATCAGCTTCATATCTAATTACATGTCCCTTAGATCTCACAACTGGAAATGATAAACTGTTGCACACTGGATACTGTCCACTGAAGAAAGAGGGCCTTGTAAAGCGTGCAAATGACACCTAAAAATTAACTTCAGGAGAGACTGAGGTGACATTTGTATATGGGGTTTTGGGTTATTTCTTCTTCTCCCCCAAGGCTTTCTAGATCAAAGCATTTGGGATGATAACAAACTAACGTCACTACCTTTTAAATAGAGACTGTTCACAAGTATGAAAATAACTGTTCAGTTGGTGCCCCAGTTT
This sequence comes from Coracias cyanogaster, assembly GCA_033124195.1. Taxonomy (NCBI): domain Eukaryota; kingdom Metazoa; phylum Chordata; class Aves; order Coraciiformes; family Coraciidae; genus Coracias; species Coracias cyanogaster. The sequence continues at coordinate 165,674 of JAVSBS010001252.1, forward strand.
TCTGTAGAGAATGTAGTTGATAAACCCTGCTGGAACACATCTAATTGCTTAAAGGGCCATGTGGGCTGTGGGTAACTTATCTACAGTGGAAGCAGTAATCACAAACTTCTGGATTCCACATAGAAAATAAGAAAAGAAGTTAAAGGCAGGAGCAGGAGGGAACTGCTCTTCAAAAGCAAATGAGCAGGAGGCTGAGGATAACCCCAGGGCTGGCTGTGCCCCCATCAGTGAGACACCATCCTGCCAGGCCAGCAGTCAGAGCTGGGTGCTGGTATCGGGGTTCAATGGCAGACCAAGGCACAGCAAGCAGAGAACCAAGTCCAGGGACCAACCAAGTGCTCCAGTCAGCAGCAAAAGAAAATGGAGGCTGGAAGCAAAGCTGCAGTGTGGGGTGGCGGACTTTAGTGCTAGGTTAATGGTTGGACCTGATGATCTTAAAGATCTTTTCCAACCAGAATGATTCAACGAAAAGGGCCAGAGACAGGGCTGGGCACAAGCATTCCTCAGACTAGCTTTGGGTACCCCAGTCTGAGCTTAAGCAAGGCCCCCTGGGCATGGAGGCAAAAACGCCAGGTGGATCTGGTTGGGGCCATTCAGGCCCTCAGGGTCCTGACAGTTACTAAAGCCAAATAACCATGACGATTTCCTTTAAGAAAGAAAAGCCTAATTTAACAGGGTGGTATCCAACTGCACCTTCCACATCACAGAATTTGACAGAATCGAAAAGTCATCGTTTCTTCTTGGATTTAGGTAAAATTATAGCTAGAGATGATGGTGGAAAGGCTGAGAGAGTCAGAATTGCTCATTCTGGTGAAGAGAAGGCTCAGGGGGACCTATCAATGTACATAAATACCTGAAGGGAGGATGAAAGGAGGATGGAGCCAGGTTCTTTTTAGTGGTGCCCAGTAATCAGCAAAAATAATCTAGCTTATTGTATAAATAATATCTTATAAATAATCCTAAAGATGTCTGGTAATACCTTTCTGGATGCCCCAGTGCCAACAGGCTTTTTACATAACACTAGGTTTATCTGAGTGCTGGCACAGGATTACATGAGACAACTGAAAGGATGGTTAAATAAAAGCCTTACTGCTGATAACAGAACGAGCTTTTAAACACCAGGAGTTCTTCTTCGCTGTTGTGCTCCCCAAATATTGCCTACTAAAAATGTAAGAAGTTTGGAACCTCACTTGCAAAGTTCTGGTTGATTCTTTCAGCCTTTTGATTATCTTAACATGAAAAACAAATATTATTCATTTATAAAGAGTGTTACCAGAAAAGTATAATTTTATATGCACACATATGCAATAAGACAATAGTAATATTGGGAAAGAAAGCTCAAACATAGAAGCAATCTGTTATGGCATTTGATACTATCTCGTGTAATTTTTTGTGCCAGATTAAGCCAAATGACTGTGGCTAGAAACACTATCTGAACTGAAAACTGCTTGAAACAGCAGTGATTAATTAGCAGCGGTGATTAATTAACAGTTGACTGAGCTAGGAGGGCAGAAGGTTTGCTAGCTGACAAAGAGCCTGTACAAACAAGCTGAATATCAGGGAAAAGTTCCTGGCTACAGACTTGTTTTAGGCTATGAAGTTATTAAAATCCAAGATACACTATGCAAACACAAAGAAAGAATAAAAAAGAGGAACTGGATGAGGTAACATTCAACTTCCAGTGCTGTTATTATTGCATTTTTATTTGCACTCCAGAATAAACTCACATTTTATGTAGATTGAGAATTAAGGTAAGAAGCAAAATGTAAGAAATGTAACTGCTAATGGACAGCCTGAAGCAAAAAGAAAGACAAGAAGAGCCCAATTTTACCTCTTTTTTTTGCACACAGGGCACGTCAAGGAATGTAGCAAGGTGGCTGGGGCAGAGCGTGTGGTTACCACCTGGCCTACTTGAGGCTAAGACAGTCTTCACTGTCATTTGCCCGCGTAAACAAACACAGCTTTAGTGACAAATCGACAACTTCTTCCATCTCAGCAGAATGTGCCTCTTGGTGTCATTCATTCACTGCTGCATTGAAATAGATCACAGAAGAAATGACTGTGCTGTGGATATGGTTTGTTAAAATTGTTCTTCATGTCTTGATGACAGGAATACAAGTGTCAGATTATTCTTTGGCTTTGGTGCTTTCTCTCCAGGCTACTGTCTTTTGGGATAGTACTTTAAAAACAGCTCAGATCACCTTGTGTTTCAGTACGACTGCTACTAGCTCATTGTATTTCTTGACCAAACCCTCCTTTCTTACTTTCAACATGCATTAAACATAATAAAAAATCAGGTGTCAGATTCGAGGAGCTGTTACAGCAGCACTTATACCTGAGCTTGTTATGTGTGATACATTCCAAATGCAGGGAGAACAGACTTGCTGCATGGTAATTTTTAGACGATTCTCTAAAAAAACCTTGCTCATGTGGCCCAAATTCAGTCATGATAGAATCGTCCAAGAACATATTACCAGAATGTTGCAACGTTACATTTAAAAAGCCATTGTCCTCAATCACTGTAAAAAATGTTTAGGTGTTTTAACTAACAGATCTGATTAATGATTGCATCAAAAGAGGTTTATGGGTTTTTTACTCAGAATGCTGACTTCTTGTGGGACTGCCGGCTAGAATGTGCTTCAAACAAAAGATAGGCTCAGCTGCATACCTTAGAAGAAAGCTTTATTTTGGGCGTCCCAGTCTTTCTGCAATTGTTAACTTGCTTTTGCACAGTAGCAGGGCAGAATTCATTAGAACTAGGGTGGAGAAAAGAAGTTTTATGGATAACTGGAAGTATTTGGCCTTTTACTTTTAAAGGCAATTAATTGCAAATTCTTTTTGAAGAAGAGTAGAGCACCAGTTGAACAGCAATTTTATTACAAATATTTCCAGAGTTTTAGACTCTACCATCCCCGATCCTTTGACATCTTTTAACAAGGTGGACTAGAAACTAGTAAAGACACTGAGGTCTATCAGAATTTGAATTTTAAATGCAATCTTTTCTGTCCCTACCTTTCTTCGCTATTGCAATGAGAGAAGAGATTCATTAAGTGGCTATTAAGATTTTTCTCATATGCAACCACTTTTGCATAAGATCATAGGCTAGGGCATTTAAAATCTAAGCCTTCATCCACATCTCCTGAAACACAACCCAATTCTTTCCCTTTGTGACCATCACTTTGTTGACTCACAAGGCTTATTATCCATTTTCCTCTGTGTGAATGACCAAATGGCATGAAAAAGTAGCTCACGTACTATGGAGATGGTGGGCAGCAAAGCCAAGGAGTTGGGAGCGACATTTTGGAAAAGACCTTACCACCATGTGACAACCAAAAGCCTTCTTGTGTTGGTGAGTAGGGTAGCAGATATGAAGTGGGAGATATACAGCAAAGTACTTTTATTATTGTATATAGAAAGTGGAATTTGTAATTTCAGTGATGACAGTGTCACAGCTGATCTGACAAGCATAAAGATGATGCACTGGCCATAGCCAATATAGTATCATGCATAAAAAGATTCTGGAGACCAACTATTAAGTGAAATGACCAAGACTAAGATGTCCTTAGTAACATACTCTGCAATAATTGCAAATCCAGGCCAGATATCCCTATGTGGTTGAAAAAAGGTATAGTAAAGGGAAGATAAGACGTGCTTGGAGTTGAGTAACCTGGACAAAGAAACAGAGATTTTGATTTGGGGGAGTTAACATGTTGCCCAGGAAAGTGGCTGAGTCACCACCCCTGGAGGTATTTAAAAGAGGTGTAAATGTGGTGCTGAGGGACATGGTTTAGTGGTAGACTTGACAGTGCTCTGTTAACAGTTGGACTTGATGATCTTAAAGGTCTTTTCCAACCTAAACTATTTTGTGATTCTAACTTGATGAGCCAAGTATCTTATGGTTCTGGCAGAAGGCAGATAATTGTTGGTGCACTAGAAGAGGACAGAAGGTATAATAAATGACAGAGTAAACTGGGCCAATAAAGAAATGGTGTCATTATCAAAACCTAAAGTTAAATGAGTGTAAGATCTGTCTCAACCAGTAATCGTGAACATAAAACGAAATGGTTTCACTAAATCTGGAAAAGCGTGGAGATGGTTTAAAGACCTCATCTTTGAAAGACAGAGAATATTTATGCCACCAATAATAACAGACTTTAGCAGGACCAGGAAAAGCTTGTACCATTAAACAGCAGAATAAAAGAGCTATTGCAAATATATATATATGTCCTTAAAATAGAGAAAAGAGGAAGCCAAGTCCTGGAAAACAGGAATTATCTTAAACAGCAGCAATTTAAAACTCAAAAACTACAATAAAATAGTTTGGAACACAAGTTTTTAAGGGACTAAAAATACTAAGCAAAGACTTTTTCAAACAAATGAATAGCAGAAAGTCTGCCAAGAAGCCAAGACTGATAGCTGGCCAGAGTGTTAAAGGTGCTCCTAGAGAAAATAGTGCCATAATAGGAAACCTAAATAGTTTTCTTCAGTATTCTCTAGAGAAGTGGACAGGGAAATTCCCATAGTAGACCTTTTCCACTTGGAGTGTAAGCTGGAAAAGTTCTCAAATAGAAGAGCCATTGAAAAGTTTTCAGAAGAGAAATAAATCAAGGTTTTAGTAATAGCTTTCCCAGGTTAGCTGATACTAATCTAGTGTTTTTAAAGGAAAAACTATAAGAAACAGCCAAAACGCTAATTGTGTTGTGTAACCAATGACATTACTGAGGGAATGAGGCCCTGGGAGGAACTGGGGAAACTAAGGTCAACAAGGCTGGCTTCTATATTGGGTAATCTTGTTGCAAGTGGTAATAAAGAGAACTGGATATGTGAACAGAAAGCAGATAATAGAGAAGCAAAGATGTGGCTTTGGAGGAAGTATAGACTTGCAGATCAATGCCAGATCTTTGAATGAGCTTATAAAAACATACCAAAAAGTTATGGAGTTTAGAGAGTGCACTTGTGTATTGCATTTGGATATAGACAGTTTATTATGAAACTCTTCATGGAGGGTCTTGTAGACAAAAATTGACATAGGAAGAAAGGAAAGACTCTTGTTGACTAGTAATGGACTAACAGGTAGGAAACAAACAGTAGAAAAAATTAAAAGTTGCCATTATTCCAAGAGTTTACTGTTGCCACCCTTCAGAGATCTCTATGTGCACAACATAAATGACAGTCTGCTGAGCTTTTTACACAATTATTCAGTTTAGTTTAAATTAAACTTACTACAGCGAGTTGCAGGAGCACCTCATGGTATTAAGTCACTGGCCATAAAGTGTCAGCTAAAATCCAGTGTTGGTTACACATATAAGGAAAAACAACACAAAGGAAATGTCTGTAATGGATTAACTGAATTAGACTTTATTGTTAAGAGACATTTAGGAATCATTTCAAATTGTTCTGTTTGAATGACAGTTCTGTCATGGAATGTAGATATTTTTGATGGATAAATGGAGACCTAAAAAACTGCAACCAAAAGACCGTGTGGTACCAGCTTTGAATGCAAAGTAAAATTTTGCTGTGCTTCTTCCTTCTGTCTTCCTTGCATCCTCTGCTCCAGCCCAAAGAAGAGAATGATGGAAAAGGTAAAAATAGAACAGTGAGGCAAATATGTTTTAAATTAGTATGTGGTACTATTTACAAAAGAGGGAGCGAAGAGAGGAAGTATCTAACATGCAAGGTCATATTAAGGTCATGCACAATATGGAGAAACTGAATGGAAGATAAATCTTCCCTACTTACCATGCTGCAGAAACTAGAGGCATTGAATGAAATTCTCAGACAGAAATTTCAAAACAAATGCAAGATTAGGAAAGTATCTCCTGTGGATATTGAGAATATACAATTTATTGTCACCGGATGTTACAGCTATCTGAATTATAAGTAGATTCAAAAGGCAAGAGGACCGTTGACCACACAGAAGTGGATGAAAGGTCTCACATGGGAAATCCTTAAGCTGGAAGTTTCTCATGGCTGGGATAACGTACCTACCTGTTCTTTATTCTAACACTTATTCTCACAGCATCCACAGTGGCCAGTGTCAGAAACAGAGGTAAAAGGACACATACCATGATTGTTATCTCTTTTTGTCTTAATGTAATTTGGTGGAGTCATAACACAGCTACAGGTCAACAATAATAAAATTCTATTAGATTCATTTTCTAAGTAGAGATGCAGAACAGTGCCAAGCTGCCTTGCAGAAAAGGTGAATACTTATCAGTTTTAAACTTCACACATTTCTCATGGCAGTCCTTTCTTTCTATTGAACATCGCTTAAATTCTTCAAAATTGTTGGAGTGGAATAAGGTATCTAGATAGGCTATATAAATGAAGAGGACCTTGAAAAAGTCACCTGTACTTCGTATTGCTAGGCTGCCAACCTTGTCAGGTTTCCTCAAATTGTTCATGTAACAAATGTGGTTGCATGTACCATACAGTTTTTATATTCTTTGGCTCTTGTTGGCACTATTTGTTCCGGCAGAGGTCAGGACAGTGACAAGCAGGACAAACAGGAAATCTGCACATAAATAGACTAAGAGTTTGCAAGGATCCTTCAAGCACGAAATAGTGTTTGAGAGAGAAAAAACAAATAAGAAGTATTTCCTGCAGCAGATATGTCCCTTCATACTGAAGTAGGAACTGTCACGTCACAAAACAAAGTGTATAACTATGGCTCCTTTTGCATATTTTCAGTGTAGAAAATAAGTACCAGAACAGAGTCCCCCAGGTGATTTCTCCTTATGTGTTGCCAGTAGGCAGAGTGATAATACTTGACTACTAAGCTGCATCTGTACCATAAAATTGTCATGTTGTCAGCTACTCAATTACAACCATTCAAGTCTTGGCCTATGCTTTTTGTGTTATAATAAAATTGTACTTGAGTACAGGGAGTTTGTATGTCGACAAAAGTTAAAAGAGCTAAGAACTATAAAGAGGTCACATTAAGTTACCGAGAAATAGATGGAAGTGTACTAAGTACATATCAAGAAGTATATAGAAGTCATGTATCTCTATGTGATTTAAGTTTCATAATTTAAATCAACATTATATTGAGGACAAGCCTTGAGGCAGCAGCAAATGACTTGGGTTTGCAACATGAATCTTGGCCACTATTTCATGCAAACTTGGTATGGATGGCTCCAGTGTTAATGAATATATCCAAGTTAGGGAGCACTGAAGCTTGAATGTTATCATTATGAAGTATATGTAAAAAGGAAAAAGAATATGCTCTTTCCCCTTCTTTTAATATAAATGCCTATTTAAGGTTGCTCAAGGACTCAGAGAGATTAAGCAGCCTTTAGTCTGGTTGGTTACAGAAAAAAAAACATTCACAGGAGACATCAATAACTCATGACAAAACTATCCAGTTTATGTAGTGCTAAGCATTGAATAAATCTCAGAGATATCCTATCAGATCTGTATTTGGGTAAACACCCTAAGGAATCCTTTCTCAGAAATTCACTACAGTCTTTGAGCTAGAGCGTTCATCTGTACAAACACGCAGTACTTACACTGAAAAACAAAAGAAAAAAAAGGAAAAAGCTGAAGAGGAATGGAGATTGAACTCTTAGAGGCTATCCTTGCCGATGAAGACTGGTGCACATTTGTATGTTAGTATGAGAAGGCTTTTCCTTGCTGAAAGTACTCTGAGGCTAAAGGGAAAAAAATCAGTCTCCAGGACCACAAGGCTAGAGTCTTTCACAGGTACTTAGTTGTAAAAGAGAAAGAAAAAGAACGTGTTCTTCCAACAGAGGCAGTAGTTCACATTCAAAAGAGACAGAGTAAAATCTCAGTTCCATGGAAGCCAAAGTTGAAGATTCTACTGGCTTCACGGGAGCCACCATTTAATCCATGGGGTGTTTCAGAACACTTTTTTACTAGACTTAGAGCTGAGATGCACAGGGTCGTGGCACCATCCGAAGATGTGCACATATAATTTGCATTCTCTTAAGCGAGAGTAGCGTGGATATCTGAGATGTCAGTGCAGGTCTGTATGTGTGGGATTAAAAAGAAAAGCTTAGGTTACAACCCTGAGCCTGAGAGATTTCCTTTGATTTGCTTCTCCCATTCATGTGCTGATCAAATCAATCCCAGCCAACATGGGAAATTTCATGAGCTTCTTTGCAGACAGAATATATTTTGCTATATTTAATATAAGCCCCAGCTGCAACATAAAATTGGTGATACGCAGTCTGGAAGGAGCACTTTGTAAAGGCAACCATGGGCTCCTCTCTTATGTCTTTCTCATACAAAAGAATTCTCAGTTAATAATTGTAGGAGGGATAATTATATAATTGCTATGTGATATAGTAAGTGCTTATTCTGGCTGATTTATTTTTAAAATAAAGTTAATAATTTACAAGCAGTACATAGTCATTTCTCTTAAACTTGTGTAAGTAATCAGTAGGCAATTTGAAAAGAGCTCTCTTTGATGATACACATTGTTATGCACAATACTTGTCATTTTTGTTTGCAAATGATAAATTATTCAAATAGTTTCTCACTGTAGTCATGTGGTTGCCTAATGTGTCAGTGAGATAGGAGCTTTATTTTTTGACTGGATCCCTAAAAGTAAGATGAGCCTAAGATGTTTGATACATTCAATATGTGCTGCTCATCCTTAGCCCTGAAAAGAGGTAAAAAAAAAAAAAAAAAGAGAGAGACACCAAAGAGAAGGAAATCACACTAATAGATACAATTACAAAACAAATATACAAAAGAATTCTGCAACTATGAAGTTGATGCTTGTTTTTCAGGTAAGTTATAAGTCTGAAGGAGTTGTCCTTTGTATATGAAAAGAATATAAAATTTATAATACAGTTTTAAGATGATCACAACTAACTATCCTATATAGTCTTCCTTTTAGACAATGAAGAAAATATGTCGCTGTAGCAAAGGTCCGCTATCAGGTTTTTCAGCAGCCACAGCCTGCTGACTGATAAAGGTAACTATTCAACTGTGTTGACCCCAACCGCTTCAATGGAAAAAATGAGTTGTGATTCACATATTTGCATGTGCAATAAATTAGGATAATGAGTTCTTCCACATGAAATGAGTTATGGCAAGGACAGAGATACATATTTACCAATCGCAGGGACATGTTTCTATCTGGAAGAGCTAAAAAAATATGAGATATTCTGGTTAAACTCCAGGTCCATATCTTGTTTTTTAACAAAGCCTGGCCATTTGGAGAAGTTGAGTAGAATACCTAGATATGATATATTTTTATGTCTATATGTGTGCCTCTCTCCCTCCCTCCATCTCTCTCTCCATCTGCATCTCTGTTAACCAATCTTATGAATGCTCTTTGATGAAGTGGCATTGCAGCTTGTTTCAATGTTGTAAAGTTGATAATTTTTAAAAAGAGGAAATAACTCTCTCTTTTTTTTTTTTTTTTTAAACAACTAGACTACCTCCCAACCTGAATATCTCACCAGTTCCTTCTAACTTTTTCTTGGCTCTTGGGAACTATATCGGTTCTCTAAATTTTCTCTTGCAGCACATTAGCCTTGTCCTACCCATGTTATATGTGTTCCCCAGAGACAGAAAATCTTGATGCAACTGCAATGGATAAATCATACACTGTAACAAAATTACCTTGGGTACTGTACGTTATACAGGTTCTTGAAAAGAAGAAACTAAACCAACAGGAACATTTTTAGAATTTTGTAGCTTTTCTGTATCACAGAAAAACAGTTTGGAGAACATCCAGAACTGTTCTGCCAAGAGAAAAATATCTTTTTATTTTTTTCCTTACTACATTGCTACCTGACACAATGGAATGTTGCATTTTATTTAATAGGCATTTAGAAATGCTTATGGTAAATTATGCAGGAATTCTTAGACATATCATTTTATGGTGTATCAGGTACAAGAACAATATGTGGAGTGTTTATGGGCTACTAAAAGTACAAAGTTTGAATGAGGTTTTGATAAGGAATGGGTTTTTTCCAATCTTTTACTGTACCTGGGGTTTAAGATATGGCCAATCATTTGCAATTTACACATCATAGTTTTTAAAACATCTAATTTTGGAAAAAAAGAGAAAATAAGAAAATAACATATGACTATTGGTGGTAAGCAATAAACAAACCAAACCAAACCAAAAAACACTTCCAGTTTGCTTTAGCTTAATTTTACTTCGCCTTGACTTAAATTTTTTAAAAATGCAATTTTAAAGCAAAAATACTTTCCTGGCAGACTGTCTTTTTCCTTGCATGTTTTTTCACTACTTACCTCTTCAGGGTATGCACCATGTGGACTCAGTTTTCCAGCTCTTTACAAATGCTGCAAGCCTTAGTTAAATGGTATTTTGTGTCAGTGTAGGAAAAAAAAAGCGTTTGCAGGAAAGCCATGAAAATGACATACTCTCTTGAAATATAGCACATGGAACGAGATGGGCACTAAGCACTCTGCATGATATTTAGGTTTCTTTATGTGTTTCTGTAGAAGTGGAAGAAGGATCATATTACCCACGAAGCAGCTACTGTGCAGCTCATATATCTACCAAAGTACAACTCCTGAATGTGGAAAATTGAATATATAAATACACACTGGAAATACAGCCTTAAGCACAAAAACCCTCATCAGGCCATAAGTCTTATTTAACATTCATGTCCTAGCTAGTTCAGATAGGGCCATATCCTAAAGTCTTTTTCAGGCAAAATTCTCATTGCCTATAAGTCAACAAGAGTTTTGCCAATTTAAGAAGCCTGGGATTTGTTCAGTAGTGAACAGTTGCCTTGTCAGGTTAGAAATGTATCTGCCTGCTGTGTCAGAGACAATCCATAAAGCCACTTCATGACTTTTAACTGTTTCTTTTCCCCCTGTATTCTTCTTTTATGGAATATATTCTCTGATAATTACCACATCTTCTTTAGATGCTACTTGCTATGCATGAAGCATTAAAAAAAGCAAACCTGAAAAGAAGCCATGCAAAGATAAAGAAACCTGTGCTTTATCATTGAGTTGCATGAAGAAAAAGGAAAACTAAAACTGAAGGATTTCTTCAATTCTTGAAAGATCAGCTCAGCACATCTATTACAATCCAAACTAGGAATGTCAGAGAGGTAAAACTTTAGACAGTGATTTATTCTTGCCTTTGACACATGAGGTACAATACTATACTGTGTAATACAAATACTGATGAGGTTCTGAGAGTTGCTTTCCCTGTGTTTACAGGGAGCCAGACAGAACAGAATTTTTCTAATCTAGAGATTTGATGGGCAACATTTTCAAAAATAGAATTGCATTTTGCTGACCTGTTTTGTGGGTGTTTTTTAAAATATATTTTCTATCTGACATTTCCTATTGATTTAGAACATGTAAGCGGAATAAACTTAGTGTGCCAGTAGCTGCTGGGACGTACCTTTAAGCATCTGCTGGTTTAAATTTCCTCCCCGTTAAATTAAAACTCGAAACACATGTTGAAAGGGCCTGTTGCATCGCAGGTTCTACATATCTTTTGAGTTCGTACCCTCCTCATTATTTTTGTCCATATTTACTGAGGACCTGTAAGCAAGACCAAAACACACGTACAACCTGCTTTACATCCTGGTCTCCTCTCCCACTATATTCAACGGCATTCCAGAAAAAGGTAACCTCTCAAAACCCAAATGTGCAGAAGGTGTTTAACCTAGATAACATATGCAACAGACCTGATACTAAAAGGCAGCTTACAAGCTCCCTATTTTAAGTATGAACTGGCATTTTGAAGTTGAAGATGCTTTATCAACCTGTCTAGTAGAAACGCAGGATTCTGTGACCGTCCTTGTGCAATATGCCTCATTTGTACTACTGAAAACGCAGGTTGATTTCCTGATTGGCTGAAAAGCCAAAGAACTGTATCTCTGCTTAGGCTCAATGATATATGGATGATATACTAGCTCCCTTTCTCTCCACCAACCTAACCTCACAGCAGCTTACAAGCTGCAGTGCCACTAAGACAGTTGTTATTACTCTTTTTTAAGCCCAGCAGTTTCACTTGCTCTTGATTCCTTATAACAGTCAACGGTGACAGTAACTATGATGTATACTTTCCCTTTGTACAGGAGACAGAATTCTGCAGCACTGTTCATCTATCTGATTCCCTTGTAGGCTTTTCACCTACTGCTGTAATTTATTTTTCAGAAAAATACCTCTTTAAAGTAAACCTGGATACAGGAATTTTGTATTAGTTGAGTGTGTTTGTGGGTAGGCCCAGCTTTCTCCTTATACAGCTTTGCTCTGTGCCTGAGGTTTTTTCTCTATATGTAGCATATATTTGCTCTCCTCCATCACAGTTCATTCTACAGGCTTGCCTAATTAAGACACTTTTCTATGACACTGGGCATACTGCCAGATTATAATGTTTTCAAAAATCCTATCAGATTATGAATCTTTATGGATCCCCTATTCTTTTCTGTTTGCACCGTATATATGATTTAAAACATTTCTCTTCACTCTGTCACTGCATTATTTTTATTGTGACAGTTTATGATGAGTAGAAATTTTCAGGATCTTACTTTTGACTTTTTGGGGTGTTTATGAACTGGAAACTTTCATGTGAAAAATTATCAGAGACTAGAAAAGGAGAACAAGTCAACCGAAGTAAGATGGGAATAATTCCAACTATATTGGAATATTTATATGATTGATTGTATTGGAAATTCTGCTATCGATTTCTGTGTGAATGACTAGTTACTATTTCTCTCTTATTTGAACTTTAAAATTCCATTTTCTCCTTAAGTTTTTTCAAATTCCTGGTGCTTAGGAGGATGAGAGGTAGGAGATTCTGTGGTTAGTACAGGATGATTGGTGCTCTCTCTGCTGCTCCTTCCTTCTCACACTTTCCCTCTGCTCCAGCACAGCCTTTTTGCAGGCTGCAGTTCCTTCAGGAAATATCTATCTTGTCCAGCATAATCCTGACCGTGGGCTGCAGTGTGGATCTCAGCTCCTGCTGAGAGCTCCTGCTCCTTCTTACTCTGGTGTTCACACTGCTGTTTCTCACTGGTTTTCTCCATCCCCCTCTGCCTGTGTGGCATTTTTTGCCCTTTTTATAAAGCTTTCCCCAGAGGTGCCACCATCTTGGCTGAGGGGGTCTGTTGGAACCAGCTATCCCCAGTATGGCACATCCCCAGCCTCTCCTCACAGAGGTGACCCTGCAGCACCCACCTATCAGTGTCTGAGCACCTGCACCCAATATAAAGTTTTTTTACCCATCTGGTCTCCTGAAATACTTTTTAAAATCTGTTTTGATATGCAAGCACGTTGCCTAAAGCAAAAAGTAGTAAGCTTGAAATGTAATTAACTTAAATCCCACCTTCAAAAGCGGAAAGCTCTGAGTTTTCCTCAGGCAAGTAGGAACTGGTGTCTGTACTGTAGGTGCCAGGCATCCCAATCCTATCTCAGTGCCTAGTAAGGTGCAACCCAGGTGGATACCAGCTGCTTTTCGCCTTAGCAGTGTTTTTGCGGCTTGCGGAAAGGAACCAAGAGAGCTGGGACATGGTCCAGTCAAGGCCTTCTGCGCAGGAGATGTGGGACAGAGGGTTCAGTGTGCACAGGTGCATGCTCCCTCCCCTGTCTAGAGGCAGAAGAATATGTTGCTTTCAGATGAACGCTGCAAAAACTTAAGTATCTTATGCTTTCCAGTGCTGAGGGGGAATATATTTTGGCATTTCAGACTCCAGTTCCATTTCCCAAAGGGATTTTTAGACTCCTGATTCATGGCATTTTTGAAGGTTTCAACTATTTCTCTAGGACAGCCTATAATAAGTTACTTTGCCAGCAGGACAATCTATGAAGAGAATAAAATTTTGAGATAACATAATGGGGACAGTGGAAAAGAAGCCAGTATATGACATGGAGTCTCACCCTGTTGAAAGCCTGCACAGACACCCACTGCTTCTCAATGTCCAGAAATGTTCAGTAGACTTCCCTGTCCTCCACAGAAGATATCTCCTCTGCCTCTCTCCTCTCCTCCTTGGTCTCCATGAGCCCTGTTCCAGGTAAGGAAGAAAGTGCTGTTATTCTCCCATCCCAACACTTTCCTCTGAAGTGTGCCCTCTATTTAACATATTTCCTTGTAGCTCTTCACTATCAGCTATACTAATAAGCCCATCCTGCCCAGAGATGATTCCTTCCCAGGATGCAATCCGTCAAAAAACCATCAGGACATGTCTATCATTTAAAAAGTGCTCTTACCTACGTTAAAAAAAGGTATAAACTTTCCGCATTCTAACAGCTTTCAATTTAGGAGTTTATTTTTAGAGATGATGTGGAAATCTCATGCTTTTACACAACAACATGTAACAACAAACACAGGGTTTTTTCCAATAATGTCTCTTTTAGAACATTTTTCCTGTCTTCTTTTATATCACAGCATCCTCAATATTTTTTGCTGTAACCATTTGTGAGACACGGTTGTATTTCAGCCAGCCTTGCAACTTTCTCATTTAGATTGTGACAAAGTCCATTAGTTACCAGTGAAGCTGATTCTGATACTCTCAGGTTTCTTTGTAACCTTGAACTTTAAAGCCCAACTTTCTCTTCTTTGCTCTGGATGTTTGTACCCCACAAATCATTCTAACTTTTCACAGGCAGTGAATCTGTAGCCGTTGCTCTAGGTTTTACCCACATTCTCATTAGTTTTCTCATAACGTAGAATTCTACGCTACAGTAACAGACTCACTTTTCTTTGCATATAGCTCCGTGCTAAGCCATGTTCTATTCTCATATGGAAATCTTTTCTTAGCTTTTCTACAAAATATCACAGAAATGTTAATACACTGGTTTTACGATGGAATTTTCCAACTTGTCAACCTCTAAAAAATATAATTTCATAGTGTTTGTAAAGACAGCATGATTCACAAAGAATGGCTTTTAAAGTCCATGAAATTCTTTAAATAGCCTAAAGACCTCCTACTGTTCTTGTTATATTTGTGAATTCTAAGATACACTTCGTTCACTTCAACCAGCTTTTTGTTGTTGTTTCAGTCAGCAGACACACAGGGCATAAAAACTAATAGCAGTCTTTTCTCTCTAATATATTTTACATGAAGAAATTGCTTTAAATTGTCCGCATGTAGCTTATTATCATCCGAGCTTTTTAACTAGTAGTGGAATTACATATAAAACCAGCAGGAATCATAAGCAGAAAAAAAATACCTGTTTTGTATATTCGTGAAAATAAAAGCTTTTTCTGTTAGTCAAATTGCTTTAGAGGTATGTATATTACATTGTAGCTATTCTAATTTCTTTCTTCTGCTTTTTTTTTTTTTTTAGTGTAATCCTCTCTTTGCAACACATTTGACTTTTAAATCTGTTTTTTGTCTGATTTTCTTCTTACCTTAATCTTACCCTAAATACATTGCTATCTCTAGCTGGTGTAAATGGGCCAAGGAAATGGAGTTATATCTATGTCACCTGGAAATCTTCACAAGTATTGTTTAATGTTGTTGTATAACTGTGAAAGAGAAAGAATTTTTGTCTATTCTCCTTTTTTTAATAAGTAGCTTCCCTTTCTGCAACACGTACTTAGCATGTGTTTTAATATCCTACACACTATTCTCAATATATTTCATATTCTTCAGATTCTACCTTTTTAAAGTCCAATATTTCTGTACTCATATCTTCAAAAATATTCTCTTGCATGCCTACAATTTTATGCTGTTGCTTACAATCACAAGAATCAAATCTTCACCAGCTTTTATCTCATTTATCACATATATCTTGTTTTCTTGGGGATACCTCCGAAGACATGTCTGGCCTTCTTGATCGCTCAGCAGATTTAAAAGGAAATAGCTCTATTTTACCTCCAGAAATAACTTCCCATAGTAATTTCACTATTTTTATTCTAGACTGTGCCAGGGTAATTGAAGTCTTCATGATTAATGATGTGCCTCTTTAAAAGAATCTGTTATGCATGCAAACATTTTCTGACCTGTCTCTTTTCACACTGGTTTGAGTGTTTGCATCCATTTTTTTATAACACAGTTTGTGCCTTCTCTATCATACGCTTCCATCCAGACCCCTCCTCTCCCAGTAAGCCATTCGGCATGCAGAATATAACTTCTCTAATCTTAAAGAGACCTTGTCCTTTCCTACATACACCCTCCTGTTACTATGGTGTTTTCATAACTTCTTATTTTGAGCCCTGAGCCAGCTCTCAGTTAATCTACAGTAATTAAGTTATTTTTGTCTAAACACATATGGTTGCAGCTCTGCAGTCTTTTTTCTTTATATAACCCCAAAGAATTAATGTAAAACAAAGCCTTTCTTGACTCCATTTTCTGAAGGAAGTCTTCTTATCGTTTTTACTTTGTTATTTCCAACAGCCTGCACTCTGTTACCTTCATTGTGATTTTATAGAATAGTTTGTACCCCTTTTATTTTAACTGTGGGTTGTGAAGCCATTAGCCTGAGGATGTGCATGTACAGGTTGGGATCACTGGAGCTGCAAGGGGCTCACCAGCTTGAACTTCTTGCAGAGTGAGGGACTGCCAGGTCATTCATACGATCCTTGACTAGTGAGGATGCATTCAGTATCTAGTAGAGAATTCAAAAAAATACAGTCTGTATAGAAAAACAAAACCAAAACCCACTCTTGTGGGAAAGCTGGATGTTAAATATTCTTCTTATAGAATGATCATCTAGATTCAAGAGCAGCTTAACAGGAATAGCAATTAGAAGCCTTAAAACAAAGTGTATTTTTAATAAAATGCTTGTGAATTATGTATTGTTCTTGTTTTCTTCTCTGGCATTTTTTATGCCTTTGTTCCTTTAGCCTTATCCGGTTTCACATAAAAGAAAAAAAAAGGTACACAATGCTTTTTGGTTTATCGCATTATTTCATCAATCACAGAGTTGTTTTACAGTACTTAGAAAAAGTTAGGAATAAAAGTGACATATCTTATGCTGAAGATGAAAATGGCATGACATCATGCAGACATTACGGGCACAGGAAGATGACAAAGAGGATAATAGGTGGAGGCAGAGGGATCAAGTTCAAAACTCATGTGTAGCCCACTGGGGCTGTTATTTTTAATTGCCTGGGGTCTTTGAGTAATCAGTTACTAAAAAAAAAAAGACCTGCCTTTAAATTGCAATTAACCTATGAGTGCCATTTCCCTTTCTTTAGTAATGGTAGAAGGTACTAGCAAAAACATAATTGAAGTCTTTAGGATTTCCCCACTCTGGATAACTCTTCACAACTACAAACTTCCTCTGCCTCGTGTTTTGAATAAATTTGTATGCTCTTTCCTTGAGGGCTTCTATCCTCAGCCTTTAGGTAAATAAATAAATAAATCACTGTCCTATTGCCCATGCCCTTTCAGCAGAACGTACTGCCTATTAAGATGAACCATTCCTGTATCGCTGAATGGCCATATTCACCAGTCCATGAATTTGTAATTTAGCGTGTTTACTGCAGTCCTGGGATGTGTACCGCTTAAAATGTTCACCAGGGACTTTGTCATTTAGCTGTGTCATATTATTATACCGTGTAATGAAACATAACCACATAATGCATGTAAATAACAAAGTGTCAGCTCCCTGCCAAAATATAAAGGGAATATAAAATGTAACTTCTATCACAATCTCAGATAAAACAGCATCTTCTGGAGAAATGCAAATGTTGGCTTGGTGAAATTCTTCCTCTTCTTTTTTGGTTGAAACTAAATGAAAGGAGTAGGCTTTCATTTCATAATACTTACCAACTTTGTTCCCTAGTAGGTTTCTAATTGGTTATTTTCTTTCATGATTCGGAGGGAAGACTCTCCACTCCGTTGAAAACTGGGTTAGGGATCAGTTACAAAAATTGAGTACACCCAAGTCCGTGGGCCCTGATGAGACGCACCCAAGACTGTTGAGAGAACTGGCTGGTGTTCTTGTTCTACCATTCTCCATTATTTTTGCAAGATCATGGCAAAGGGGAGAGGTGCTTGAGGTCTGGAGGAAAGCTAATGTCACTCCAGTCTTCAAAAAGGGCAAGAAGGAAGATCCAGCAAACTACAGACCAGTCAGCCTCACCTCCATCCC
>JAVSBS010001252.1:183785-213564 GCA_033124195.1 Coracias cyanogaster
ATTACTCTGTTTCATGGAACTGCTGAATATATAAATGTTTTGTCATCTAAAATGAACAGTAATGCAAATTCAAATTACTTGTAAAAAGTCTAGCATCTGGAAATAATTTTTTGGTTTGGGGGGTTTTTTTTTCTCCCTAACTTAATAAATAATATTAGATGTTGTAAATAGTGGGAGAAGCAAGTTAAATATCAGATTTGAGAGGGATACAGGGAACAAGCTTCAAATAAATATTTTACATCAGCCAGCACTACATGGAAAATTCATCACCAAGTCCTCCAGTCTTTTGCATATGTACATTTACTATCATTTAATTTAGACACAAGTCCTACTGCAATAGCTCGGCTTCTGCTCTGCCTAGTGAGGCAGGAGCTAGATCCACTACCAGCTGATATTAATGGGAGGAAAATAAGACTTTGAAGAGGTGCTCTGTGCGTCACTGAAAAGGACTGTACTCCATCCCTGTGCCTTACCTTTGAACATCAAGGAGTAAAACAGGTAGCAGAGTGATTGCTGTTACTACAGAATAATGACAAGAGCAATTTAGCCTCTATATGACATTCTAGGCAGAAAGATTAGGAAGCTGGAAACCTCCCAGCCCTATTCCTACTACATCACGGGCGAGTTGAGCAAGGAACAGATCCTCATAGTGGTTTGGTATTGCTCATAATTTGAAATTATTCTCACTTATTTTAAGCTTCTAGTGTTGTAAATTAAGTATGTGTATTAAATTCTTGTTAGGTAAAAATAGGTCATTAAAAGAACTGAAAAGGCTGGATTTTGTGCAAAATTACAGAATTGACTACGGTAGCTGTGAAGTCTCTGATCAAACGGTAAAACTCGGTGAAGCAAAAATTGCATCCTGCTTTGAGGAAGGGAGTAAATGCTTTCTGTCAAAATGTGCCTCTGTTCTTAAACTTAGTGAAGAATGCTATTTGCCTCCTTTATTTAGTTCGAAGTTAAGATACTAAGATAATACTTCCTTTTCCTCCAGTCCAGTGCTTGAAAAGGTGCTGTTGTCCAAGCACAATGATTTTTCTATTGCATGGCTCAAATTCAAAAATATAAAAAAAGAAAGCATGTGCTGTAGAGGCTTTCTCCTCCTTTTCTCTTTTCTTTTCTCTTTTCCTTTCTTTTCTTTTCTTTTCTTTTATTTTATTTTATTTTATTTTATTTTATTTTTTCTTTTATTTTCTTTTCTTTTCCTTTGCTTTCCTTTGCTTTCTTTTTCTTTTCCTTCTCTTCTCTCACACTACATTGTTCAGTGTGCTCCTTGATGCTACTACTTCCTTGGTTTTGCTCTTAAAGGAACAGTTTAGTAGTGAAAGGATGGTTTTGTAATGCATCATGGCGGTCCAGTTGCCTGAATCATTGCTATAAAGCCATTCTACCAGAGATGGAAAAATTGGATATCCCATTACTCATTGCCTCTACTGAAATCCCAGAGTGTCTTCTGAAAAACAGACTTGGAGGAGCAAAGCATATGGTCTGAAAGCCTTCAGCAGCAGGCCTGAATGTCTTCTAAAATTCAGAAAGCTCCCTAGTTGTCTTTTAAATTCAGTTCCTGATTATCCTCTAAAGTAAATGGACAGACAGATTCCATATCCCAGAAAAGCTGCTCTTTTAGCACATGATTGTACTCATGAAGCTCTTTACAAAGGCAGAAATGATTGTTTAATTTTGTTTTGCCTTTCAACATGAATTTGTGAAGCCAGGGATTGTTGTACTGAGTGTTGACTGGCTGACATTTTGAGCTAGTACATCAGTTTCTGAGCTATTTTAGAGCCTTCTATACCCATTCCTGTATTTCATTAAATATCTGTTGTAAAGAAGCAAAAGTGGAAGTAACCGTTACCTGTACCCATTCCCTTACTTATGAAGAAAAATATGAAATCTTAACAGAATGCAAAGATCTCATCTTGTGAGAGACAAAGCCCTCCAAGAAGGATATAATACTCCCTCCTCTGTGCCTTAGCACTGCTCATGTCTGCAGCTGCAAGACTATATAAAGAAAATTATTTTAAGTGCAAGTTCTAGCTATGGGATGTAAATACAGTGATTTTATGATGCAGAATTAGGGTCTTGAGTAATCAGGGTGGTGCAATCATCGCTGGTGTGAGCTATAACATAAAAGATTTTAATTCTTGTTCTTCTTGTGACATAAATCATTTATATTTTGTTGTTAATAGCATACCTGCTCTGTGAGAGTTATCTCACACCTCAGCTTGAGGACTCAGTACTGCTTTATTCTGTTTAACAAGCAATGAGTAAAAGTCCTCACAATTACTGATTGTAATTAGTATTTCTCCAGGGAGGGGGAGGCTATAAAGAGATAAATTGGAAATAATTAGAAAAAAGCCATTTACTTTCTTCTTTATGAAATTGCTTTGTTAGGTATTTTTTGGTTTCTTTTTTTTTTCCCCCTTTAAAATTTTCCTCAGTGTGCTCTTAAAATAGAGGATATATATGTTTAATTTTAGTTTGGGTTTACGTTTTCAACCTGAAACTAGTACACCACAGTATTGCACGCTGCCATTTTACCTTAATATAAAAGTATGTCATCATGTTTCATAAGAAAACAGAGTCATTTCAGAGTACCTTCAGAGTAATTTCTGCTAAAGTTATACTTCAACTTCCTTTTAAATCACAGCTTATTTCCAGCTCTCTAAGTTCACTCTTTTTTCCTTTTGGAAAGCTACTTGTATTCTATTATTTATTTCCCTCCTTTTAGAGCTGTACTAATAAACCTAAAAATTTACGCACAAGTTAATAATTATCGCAGTGTTCATGAAGAAGCAATACCATAGCTCAACAGCACTGTCGCATATTGTATGCTTCTGTTTTATAGCCTACTCTGGTATATAGCTGGATACAAGCTAGAGTACAGGAGTTCCACCTCAACCTGAGGAGAAACTTCTTGACTGTGAGGGTTACAGAGCACTGGAACAGGCTCCCCAGAGAGGTTGTGGAGTCTCCGTCTCTGGAGACTTTCAAGACCCGTCTGGGGGTGTTCCTGTGTAACCTGCCCTAGATTCTATGGTCCTGCTTGGCAGGGGGGTTGGACTCGATGATCTCCATCATCAAGAGGTCCCTTCCAACCCCTAACATTCTATGATTCTACGAGCCACCAATGTGCGATGGCAGCCCAGCAAGCTGATCACATCCTGAGCTGCATCAAAAGAAGTGTGGCCAGCAGATTGAGAGAGGTGATTCTGCCCCTCTACTCTGCCCTGGTGACACCTCACCTGGAGCACTGCATCCAGCTCTGGAACTCCCAACACAAGAAGGACAAGGACCTGTTAGAGTGTGTCCAGAGGAGAGCCACAAAAATGATTAGAGGGCTGGACACCTCTCCTGTGAAGACAGGCTGAAAGAGTTGGGGCTGTTCAGCCTAGAGAAGAGAAGGCTCTGGGGGGACCTTGTAGTGACCTTCCAATACCTGAAAGGGGTTTATAGAAGGCAGGAGGAGATCTTTTCTGGAGGGTGTGTACCAACAGGACAAGGGGTAATGGTTTTAATCTAGAAAAGGGTAAGTTTAGGTTAGACATTAGGGAAAAGTTCTTTGATATGAGGGTGGTTGATCACTAGAACAGGTTACACAGAGAGGTGATGGAAGCCCCATCCATGGAGTATTCAAGGTCAGGTTTGATAGGACTTTGAGCAATTTGACCTAGTTAGAGGTGTCCCTGCTTATTGTAGGGGTGGTGGACTAGATGGCCTTTAGAGATCCGTTCCAACCCAAGACATTCTATGATTCTATGATAATAGGCACTGAGGGTAGAAATAGCTCAAAAAGCAGCAAGCCATGGTGGTGGAAGGCAAAGCTGGTTTTAGGCTCTTTTTGTGCCCTAGTGTGTTGTGAGCAACAATAGACAAAAGGCTACTCTGGATTTCACCTGCCATTATGTGGCCGCTATTAGCTGAAAATGACTGGAGCACTGGATGGTCTAGCCATAAACCAGAAAAACCCCAAATTTCATTCATGCTGGGAATGTGTGCTCGCAGCTGAGAAGTCCAACCATATCCTGGAATGCAACAAAAGTACAACCAGCAAGTCAAGAGAGAG
Source organism: Coracias cyanogaster (assembly GCA_033124195.1). Lineage (NCBI taxonomy): Eukaryota > Metazoa > Chordata > Aves > Coraciiformes > Coraciidae > Coracias > Coracias cyanogaster. The sequence continues at coordinate 187,852 of JAVSBS010001252.1, forward strand.
GATTCTGCCTCTCTATTCTGCTCTGGTGAGACCCCACTTGGAGTACTGTGTCCAGCTCTGAAGTCAACAGTACAAGAAGGACATGGACCTGTTGGAGCAGGTCCAGAGGATGCAAAAAATGATCAGAGGACTGGAATGCCTCTCCTCTGAGGACAGGCTGAGAGAGCTGGGGTTCTTCAACCTGGGGAAGAGGAGGGTCCAGGGACACCTTATTGCAGCTATTCAGTACTTAAAGGGGGCCTATAAGAAAGATGGGGACAGATTTTTTAGTAGAGCCTGTTGTGGCAGTACAAGGGTGATGGTTTTAAAGTAAAAGAGAGGAGATTTAGACTGCATAGAAGGAATAATTTTTGTTCCAATGAAGGTGGTGAAACACTAGAAGTGGTTGCCCAGAGAGGTGGTAGATTCCCCATCCATGGAAACATTCAAGGTAAAGCTGGACAGGGCTCTGAGCAACCTGATCTAATTGAAGATGTCCCTGCTCACTGCAGGGGAGTTGTACTAGGTGACCTTTAAAGGTCCCTTCCAACCCAATCCATTCTCTGTTTCTATGAATCAGAAATTACAAAGTTAATTTTACAATGTTAATTTTACAATGTTAATTTTCTTTCCCTTCTGCTGCTGATGGCCCCCATGCCATCCATCTTGCTCTTAGCCAGACTGCTATCCAACACCATTATCTTTAACATTCAATCATCCTGTGAGCTTCATCTTTGTTCACCTCATCTGTTACCTGTATACTATGACTACAGGCACTCATAATGAATTTAACTTCTTCATTACAGCTCTTTCCAGCCAATGCCAATAGCAAAATCGCCATCAGGAAAGTGCCTTGCTTTAATGTAAGACACTCTTTTCTCCAAACATCTGTATGAAGATGTACATGTCATGGTCTGAATATGATTGCTAGTTATTGCCTTCTGCTGTGGGCAATTTTTTTTTCATTTCCTACCTTGCTTTAGTAACATGTACCTAACAGTGAGAGAGGGAAGAAAGAATGTCAATGAAGAGATGATAGTTGTCTACCCCTTCCTGATTCAGGAGACTGGTCCATGGATTTGCTAGAATGCACTGGGCTTTGTCAGGGCTCTCTTCCCAGCAGCTGGGATTAAGAAAAGCTGTTGAAGGGACTGCTGCTGTGCTTCTCTCATGGCTTCTGTGATTTGAGAGGCCACAAAAGGAATATCAGCAAAAAAAACCAGCGTCAGTGAGCTGAGGAACAGCAAAGGCAAAACACAGGACAGGATATTTACAGGTTTAATAACAGATTCTCAGAGAGAAGACACATAGGTGGTAATTTCAGTGTGCCTTACTATTACTATTGGGTTTGATATTCTATTTATTTATTTGCTTATTTGGGTGGTATGAGGAAGGAAATGCTTTGACTTCAGCTGTTTCTTCTGTCATCTAAGCAAGCAGAGAAAAGGGGACTCCTTCCATCTCCAGACACAAGCACATCAAGCAGTTTAACACACCTTTACAAGATTTACCTCCACTCATTTCCTCTAGCTTCACACAAGGCTGATGGAAATGACACAGCTTGTTCACACTGAATCACAGTGAATTTCCTTTCAGGGAAAAAAAAGCAAAAGAACATCACTTGCATCCCTCAGTGAATTACAGCCATTGTTTTTTATCTCCTGGTGGGTAATTGAAGGCTTTTACAGCTAGAAGAAATTATTTATAGAGTCATGAAAAATGGATTAACTTTCCTGAGTGCTTCATTGATGTTTTAGGCATCTACTTTATTCCAATTAAACTTATATAATCTAAAATCAATGAATTTCTTTAGTTTAGAGAATAAATTATAGAGGAAAATAATTTGTTTAGCCTCTGTGAACTACCTTATTGCCACATATTTTATATATGTAATCTCTGCAAGGAACAAAGGAACTCAAAGTACTATTACACTCGATATAGACAGAAACCTCTCCTTTGTTCCCAGCACCTCCAGTGCCTGCACGGAGGCCAAGCTTTGGGAAAGAAATTAGGAACTTTCCTGCTGGATTAGAGCTGCATCAGTTTAAAAACCTGTTCAAGCACTTGCAATGGCTACTACCAAATGCCTCAGAAAAAGGCATAGAAACATGCCTGAGATCTGACATCTCTGTGCCCAAAATTAGGTTTATACAGTTTCCTATTAGTTACAGATTTTTTCAAACTCAAAATATACCTCAAGTATCTGTCATAAAATCCATTTCTGTGTTTTTTTGTGCATAGCGTATACATTTCTCATCTGAGAATTTTAGAATTTGATTTCCAGTTCAGATCAGTGGATGTCAATTTATCTCAAGCGAATACTTGGCTAACTAAAAGTAAGTGGAGTGTTTAATGGTCATAACCAAACTAACTTTAAAAATGTGATACAATCTTTATTCATGGAAATAAGTTAGATCTCAGTCTGCACACTGAACAGAGCATGGAGATCCGAAGATCTTCAGTTCAATACCAGAGACTAGAAGCAGTCGCTGTTACCATGTCAGCAATTAGCGTCTGTTGAGCTAGCTCAGGATGGGATCCACTAAGAGACTTATTCCAAGGTTGCTCAAGCTACATCGATTTTACCATGTGGAATTCAAATACTATTAATGGTGAATGAAGTGGTCTGCTTGAGGCAGAAGGAAAAATTATTGAGAAATATCTAAAACTTAAATAATAATTTTAGAAATATAAAAAAGACTATTTTCTTCTAGTCAGTCTTTTCAATCTCAGCTTGTTTCATCTCTCAAATGTAAAATACACTCAAATCACAAGTTACAATAGCATATTGGTAGCCTGAAAAATTCTTTACTAGAAAAACATTAATTACTTTTTCTGGCAGAGCTTTCCAACTTCATCTTACATACAAACATTACAACGTAATAATACCTATAATTTAAACTGAAAAATTTTCTCTTGTGTGTATAAGCTTATTTGGTTTACTGCTCCTTTTCAAAACTCTCTGTTGGTTCTCTACTTCCAGAAGTGTGTAAGATGAGTTTTCACTGCAGAGATGATAGCAGGGAGATTTTTTAGCACACTTTTTCTAAAATTTCACCATGAAAGAAAATTATGTCTCTCTGATACTTTTCTTACTTTACAATTAGCTATCATCATGCTTTCAGTGGGTTAGCACCAGTGATGCATTTAGTCTAAGAAACGTCTTTCAGTTACAAACACATGTAATGACTACACGTCATTCTGCAAATTGTCTTTGTTAATTTAGTGGGAAAGTATCAAAGCACTCCTAAATTTATAGTTACATTTTCTCAGTACTTCAGTCTATCCTTTTAAGTTTTTCTAAGCAGGTATAGTGAAGGGTGAAGTCCTATTTTAAAGAAAGTCAAGAAACCTGACATTTTAGATAAATTGTCTGCAGTCTCAAGTCTTATTAAGACAAGCCTAGAATTTAATTATTAAAAAAAAAAAAACAACAAACCTTGTTCTTTCTCCTTTAGAACTGCTGGAGAGGTTTGTCTTCCTGTCTTCAAATGTTTGAGGAAGCTTCTTAATCATTGCCATGATTAATTATCAGCCAGTGCCATATTTTCACTTCTATATGGCATCTACTATTACTATCTGGTTGTATCTTGAAATAATATTAAAGCTCTCTAAAGAATATTTTGAAGGACAATTTCATGGAAATCTATTTCATAGAAAGCTTAAATCTGAATAGGAAATGGTTTAGTAAATGCTTTCAAGGTATGGGTAAAAAATAGAACAGCTTTTGAAGGTAGATGTTCTAAAAGCTGTGTTTCATCTCTGCATTTATTAATATGAGATCAATTTTCTGAAATTTGTTCAGTGATGACAGAAAAAAAAAAAAAAGGAAAATCTTTAGTCAGTTTAAATAACTCATTTTGTTAAATGGGGAATTATATTTTTACCTCCCACAAACCACTCTCCTCCTTTCCTTCCCATCAAAATGCACATAAGAAAGGTTACTTCCCTATGTTACACCATAAATGCAAAATTCCGTGGATGAAAGATGTTTTACCAAAATCCAAGACTTTTCCCTGTCTTTGGAGGACATTGCCTACAGTTTGAACAGCATTGTGTCCTTAAATAGGGAAGTGCAGTAATGGGATGATGACTCTGAGATCTGTAGCAGAGGTAGAAGAATATGATCAAACAGGTGAAGAGTTTTGCTGCTTTTGTGCAGTGAGGAACGCTGGCAGAGCTCAGACGGAACTGAGACTGCACTGCAACAATTTGCTGAGGTAATCTAAGACACAACTGATGCTAAAATGAGTGGTCCGATTACACCTCATAACCATTTTCAACAGCCAGCCCAGAAGTGGTGCACATCTGACTCCACCGTGAAAGCTAAACAGGCAAAAATAATGCTTTAGATTTTGGTTTACTTTTTTGTCTGGTTGGTTTTTAAGAAGGATTAGTTCTGTTACCATTTATCTCCCTGTTTTCCTGGCTCTTCATGTGTGCAGAGAAGCTGCCTGGGAGTGCCCAAGGAAGGACTCAGCTCTATCACCGTGCTCAACCTGAATGTCTTAGACTTTATATGTGTTTAGTTCTCACATTATACTCACATGATAAAATTGTCTTTTAAAATTAGTATTTGCAGAAAAGATATCCATTTGGGGTGGCATAAATCCTTTGTCCCCATCTTTTCCTATGTCAAGCAATGTAAACTATGCTGCCTGCCAATTTTTTTCTTTTTATTTTTTTCCAATCAAAGCTATATTTTATGTACATAAAAATGTGGTGGAAAACATATTCCTTCCATCCTGTCAGACCACATTTGCTCTCTGGCTTCAGACCTCATGTGCTGAGTTTCATTTTATGGCAATTTTTTTATAGGCTAGTTATAAATCTCTGTGAATGGAGTGTTTATAATGAAAATACTACTGGGCCAGGAAATACTGGCCACACTAAATATCAGCAGAATTATAAAAGCCCTAGGATTTAACAGTACCGATTAATCAGCCTCCAGTAACATCCCCTTTTCAAAGGCGGTGTGCTGTCTCCACATGACACAGTTTTGGTCCATGTAAGTATTTTTTTTCCTTCATTTTGCTTTAGGTACTCTAATTAGAAAATCACGATTTCACTTCACCTTTGTAGTATCAGTAGAATTGCATGAGGCCTGTATAGTGTTTTGTGGCGTACTCTATCCAAAGGGAATTGTCAACATGATTTGAAATACAATAAATATTTAACAGTAAGATATTCCATATCATCAAAGTGATATGCAATGTATAAATCTGCATTTTTGCATTGCATTTTTTAGTAAGATGCTTCGTGCTAAATCAGTAATAGATTTAGGGGTTGGGTTGTTGTTTTTTTTTTCTTTTTAACAAGGTATCTGATAAGATCTGTATTTTGACTGGGCATTTAGTTTGGCTGTTATAAAAATGTGACAAAAATATTTAGAGGAAAGGAAAAGTGAACAGTGAGGTAACAAATTGGTAAGCCAGGCTGGTAACACTGATACACCTACTCTGGTAGATGTAATTTGCAAGAATGTAAAAGAAAATTATACTCAAAATCTTGTCTATCCACAGAGATCAACACTCAGTTGACTCTCATAATGAGTTACTGCTCTACACAGGGATCCAAAGTAAAGAAAGACGGCAAAGTCTGGTCTAAGTCTCTGTCCTAGTGAGACCTCACCTGGAGTATTGCATTCAGTTCTGGGCTCCCTAGTTCAGGAGGGACAGAGATCTACTTGAGAGAATCCAACAGAGAACTACAAGGATGATTAGGGGCAATGGATGCAAGCTAGAGCACAGGAAGTTCCACCTCAATATGAGGAGGAACTTCTTTACTGTGAGGGTTATAGAGCACTGGAACGGGCTCCCCAGAGAGGTTGTGGAGTCTCCTTCTCTGGAGACTTTCAAGACCCATCTGGATGTGTTCCTATGTAACCTGTCCTAGATTCTATGGTCCTGCTTGGCAGGAGCGTTGGACTCAATCACCAGAGGTCCCTTCCAAGCCCTAACATTCTATGATTCTATGATTTCTTTTTTAGTATGGCCCTTACATATCTGTATCAGCTGTAATACACACTTCTATACACATCCATCTTCTTCCTGGGTCATTTTCTGCCATTGTCCTCTTTCTGTCTTCCTCTGCTGCAATCTTGACAACAAATATTTGCAATTTTCTTTCTTTCCCACTGGTTTGCCCTTAGCACTTAGAATGAGCTAGGCTAAAGGAGAAAATCTGCCCCCAGATGTATGCGTGCACACAGCTGCAATTTGTTTCCAGTCTCTCTGAAGCTCAAAGAAATCTTTCACATTCATCTGCACTTGTTTAGCCGTATTTCTCCCCCTCTCTCCCAGATTCTCTCATATTGCACATGGAAGCTCTCTCCAGTGTTTGTAAGTGAACAGAAATGAAACTGTTTTAAAGCACTATTTCGTACATACACACACAAAGAAATTACAATAATTAAGAGGAAAAATAAAAGTCTATTGCATAATCTGTTGGATAAACATATTTAAAAGCCAACATAGCAAACCAGAGTGCGTTGCAAATATGCTGAAAGGAAGCAGAGCAAAAAGCAAACACTTGAAATTGTATTAGACACATTCAAAGGAAGAATATACACACTTTTTGAGATAGGGTAGAAAGTGAAACACTCTCTAACAAGTAGCTGTTCCAGAAGAAATAAAATGAGGAACCAGAATTCTGATTAAAACTTGAAATGAGAAGGAAAATATGGGCTCATTTCCTATTAGCAAGATATCCAAAGGGAAAATAGAAAGGAACAGCACTGTCCTTTTGAGTGAAAACAATTTTTTTTTTTTTAATCTATTTTGTCTTTAATTTTTCAAGCACAGGAGAATGAATACTATGTGATGCATTCTAACATTGGCTCAAATTTCAAAAAACCTTTTCTTCCATGTTGTTTATTCCTTTTGTGGTTGCCAAGAAATTCTACATGGCTTTTGCTTAAGCTGAAAATCGTCTTTTAAGTTGTACCTTCAAATACTTGCAACACAGTTGTCACAAAACTGTACATACTATTTTCCATGTCAGGAGATCTTCTTTCCACACTGCCCTAGTGTGGAAGCCTAGAAGGGGGCTACTGGAAAAGCAGAGCCTTGACTTTCCCTTTCATGAGTAGATCATGTAGGTGGTAAAAAAATAAGTCTGAAGCCTAAAACCAGCCATAAAAATCCTGCATTATCTTGCTGGTTTTAGAAATCATGTCTAACAAATTCCTTGTGGTCCAGGCAGATGCTAACACTTTGAAATATACTTTCTGTTCTTTGGCTTCTTGAGTCATAAGTCTTTTCACAAGGGAAACAAAAACTTTTCTCAGACTGTGTATATGAAAAACTGCAACTAACAATAGAGGTCCAACTTCAAACCTTGATTTTAAAATATTAATAGTCTTTCCTCACAATAGAATCATTGTAGAAAAGGAGGAAAAAAAGGGAGGGAAAAATCCACTTCTGAGAAAAAAAAAAAAAAAAAAATCAAGCAGGTAAATTCAATACATTTTCCACAGGCAATTCTTGATCTAAAGAGACTAAATTCATTAGTCAAAAAATTTGTTGTCAATCTTCTCAGCTCTTGTCATAATGACAGTATGGCTTTTATGAGTTGAATAAATTGTCTAATATGATGGAATGTCTCAAGAGCATTCTGAACAACTGATTAATCCTAGTCTAGATGCTTCTACATCTGCCCATTTTCTTCTTCTCTGCCTTGATGTTTTATCTGCTTGTAGTCAAACAAATTAAATCAGCCTAATAATATTATCTGTCCAATAATCTGCCCAATAAATTAAATCTTTCTATTCATAGATCATTTGGAGGAATGGGAGAAATAACTGCATTTTGTTTAATGTAAAGTATAGCTGGACACATAGCCAGATTTTTAATTTTTTGTCCAAAACATACTTCTAATCCCTAGAAGCATTTAACAAGTAGCCTGAGTAAATTAGAGACTTAATCATCTAACTATTATTTAGGCTGATAGCAAATGGTACATCTCCCAGCACTGTATTTCAGAGCATAGGAAATACCAATTAATAGTAAGCCTGATATTGTGACAGACAGTTAACCAGTCACTGTTCAATCTGCTGAAATCATGTAAGTCAAATGGAGGTAAGAACATAGAACTAATCATGGGTTCTGTTGTATTTTCATAGACTTATATATTTATCACCTATTTTTGAGGACTTAGCTGGTCAAAGTTTTCACTGCAAGAAATTTGAAAGTTGAACTTGGTCTTTTACTGGAATTGCCAGTGAACAGTTACAACTTCAGTATATCATTCAAATGTTGCCTCAGAATCCTTCAGGCATGGACACTTCAGAGACTGATTGCTCTCAGTTTTAGCTGACTGTTGGGGTCATGGACTCCTGTTATTCCAGCATGCAGCAGGTCATCTGCACTATGCAGGTCTCTTCCCTCTTCTCTCTTCATAAGTAGTAAAGCCCAAAGGAGAAAGAGGCTCCAACTCTGTCTGGGAAGAGGCCGAATGAACAGGGAGCTGCTGGGAGAAAACTGGCCAGAAGGATTACATGAACTGGCACCCTCCCTTCTTCCAAGTTGGGTGAAAAAATACTGCACTTCTTATCCTTGATTGCACTAGCATTTCACAAGATAGTAACATGAATCTCATCCTTGTAGCAGCAAGCACAGGTTCCTCTCACTGCTGTCTCTCCTAAGTACTCTGCTTGGGCTTAAAGACAAACCATTTTGTGCACTTCAGCAGCTGGCTGCTGCAGTTCAGCGGACCAAAGAAATAAAGACCACAAACACAGCACTATAACTGCTAGGCCAGCCAGCAGATGCTCAGTGTGTCCTTGGGTGACTTTTAAAACTTTAACAGTGGATCACAAAGGAGATATCCCTTGAGGATTCCAGGTGGAGCTGTTTCTACTGGGGACTCATCTATGATATGGCATCACCTTTGTTTTCAGGTAATCACACTGTATGAACTAATAGATCCCCATCGTCTTGGGGCTGCAAAGATGCAGGAGTGGAGATCTCCACAAATAAGCAGGCTTTCTTTCAGAAAGGGCCTAAATAATCAGATAACACTAATAACAGACTGGAGCCTAAAGATGATGCTGTTTGGCAAGATAAAAGGAGTGAGATTCAGAGGGTGGAACTGGAGGAAGAAGCACCCCTGTGGACTCCCAGTACCGCTGGGTGACCCTCTGGAGCACCTAAGGAATAGGTAGGGTTAGGCCAGACAGCAACAGAGCCTGAAGAGACTTGCTGGCAAGTCCAAGTGTCAGACCAACGTGTCTGCAGGCAGGCAGGAATCCCACAGTGGTCAGGATAGAAAACTGGCAGGCACTTACCTGATTTTCAATCAAAAGACTACGCTAGCGTCTTCCTGAGCAAATTATTTCACTTAATTTATTGTTCTGTGAGGACTACTGCAGTTTGACTGTGGTCTCAATACTACCTATGACCATTCTTTGACGAGCAGAAAGAAAAACACTGAAGCACTTACTCCATGCCTTTGTCTGCAGCAATTTTGAATGTTTTGAGGAGGTTTTTTTCCCTCTTACATTTGGTTACCCACAGTTGATTTCATCTATTATGGAGCAAAGGCAATTTCAGTTGCTTCACAATTACAGTTTCAAATTACTTCCTTTTGTATACCCAATATTCACTTTTTTCCATTCCCTTGAAGAGCATTTCTTCCGTCAAACAAGTCTGTACTCCTATTAGAGGAAAATTTTTGTCCATATAAGTGGAAAAATAAATTCAAGCAATTTGAAAGTAGTGTCTAATTGAGATTAAAATCCTGTTTAATTGATCATTGCAGTCGCTCAATGAATATTCACTGAAAGTGAATACAAAAATAGGTCATGGGCTTATCTGAATTGATTTGTATACATATATATTTGTATTGCCATTAAAAATATTTACAGCATATATCTACATCTCTGCATTTATGGCTCTGGAGCAGAACTGGTTTATTTACACCACAAAAACCCATGATGCCCTTGCGTGGAACATATTTCATCAATGACTGAAATCTTCAAAGTTGTGGCAAATGAAGCTTCAAAATCATGTTGTTAAAAATATATATCTTAAATTACAGTGCTGACAAAGCACTGTAATCTAAAGCAAGGTCTGATAACCTGCCACTTCGTTTCAAACTTCCATTGTAATGAGTTTTGAAATGTAATCAATAGCATTGAATTCAGGATTATTTTCATAGGTGTAAGGGCCAGTTAAATAAAAGCTGGAGGAAAAATTCCTTTGTTATTTTCAACCTTGTTTTATTAGGAACCTCTTCATATTTCAAGCTTCCACGTGATAACATATTCCTAACACACATCAACGTTTGCTAGTTCAAAGTGACAGGCCATAAAAAATAGTAGTTGATGTATTTTCTACACAAAACCTGGTATTAAAAGTCCTCTCTGCTTGATATTTGCAACAAAGGTCCAAAAAAGCATTTTCAGTCCTCAAAGAAAGACAGGTTGAATTAGATTCATGATAAAGAATGAGTAAAAGCATAGCTTTGCTTTATCTAAGCCAGGTCTAACTGTTCTGATGCCCGTACTCTATTTTTCCACTGGGGGATAGACTGTCACAGCCTTTTTTAATCTTTCCTGCTGGGCATAGCAGCCTTTATGCAACCTGAAGGAAGAAAATACTCTGCAGGGAGGAAGAACTTCACAGACGCACTGGAAGGTCCACCCTCATACTCAGGGCTAAAATGCCAGCTACTAATTTGCTGCCTCTGAAACATTTTCCCTTGTAATTATCCCATCCATTTCTGACTTAAAAATTCCAGGCTACAATGCCTAAAACATCTAAACAGCACTGCAAATGCAGCTTTAGGAACAATGTGAAAAGGAACTTGTATGAATCCAGGTTAAAAACCTAGATAAAGGGATGAGCTCTGATCTCAGCTTTCTTTGATCCAGCCCAGGGTTGCCTGCCTGGGTTGAAAGGATGATTCAAGTGCACCAGTGTGGAGGGCAAGGCAGTGGGAAATGCAGTTGCATGACAGCTACTTGCTGCACTGCTGCTGGGACAGTGCTGCCATCTGCATCCCTTGCAGGGCATATTATAAGTTAATAGCTATTATTAAACTATGAAACTATTCAGTACTTCCTTCTTCCTCACCCTCTCTCTCTAAGCAAACATACATTGGCTGATAAAGCAAAATTCTGTGCATTGCTCCAGTTTCTAGTCATTCAGGAAGGAACCTGAGAGTGGTAGAAACATTAGTTTGTAGCTTATTTCTTTTTATGTGGCTCTGGATAAAAAAAAAAAACCAACAATCTACACTTCTAATCACCCTAAACACTCCTTCTGTAAGGAAAATATGATAAGGGAAACTGAGTCACCTGAAAGGCTCTGCCTAGAGAAGTCCTCCACTGGCAGTCAGCGCCTGCATCAACTGTTGTGGTTGTTTACATAAAAAAAATAAATTGCATTGGAAACAGTTGTGAAAACAGTTCTGTTCTCTGTCATGTATTTTGGCTTGTCTGGGACTTGTTTTGTTTATAAATCAGTAGATCCTTACTACATATCCCCACCTGTAGCTCTAATCAGTGGTTACAAATACTGCAATTAGCTGCTGTGGAAATGATTATGTTGTCACAAACAGAGGATTAGAACTTCATACGAGGAAAAAAAATCATCAAGAGCAGATGAATGCTTGAGGAAAAAAAAAGATCGGGGTCTCACGCTAAGATTCTTAATAACAAAATAGGAAACCAATAGTAGCAAAGAAGGAAACCAGAGAAGTATTACTGCTTGCTTTTAATGCAATTTTCCCCAAAGATTATTAAAATCCATTGATTGTGAAATGTCTGTTCTCAGGCAAAGATTTAAATTGATTAAAATGCACAGTGTATTGGGGATTAAACCTTTATCCCATGACAAAGTTCCTCTCAATGGAAGCATAAATGACTGGAATCTGAAATTCTAAGAAAAGGTTTTACTTTGAAAAGAAAAAAAACATTTAATTTTATCAGCACCAATGCCAGAAATTTGGGACCAGTCCTGCTCTGACTTACAGCTCTTGGCCAGAAAAATGATGTAAAAACTACTCTTCCCTAAAAGCAATGGTTTCCACGTTTTTCTAGATTCAAATCTTGCTTTTGTAGGGCTAAAACAGCCCTATGTATTGCAGAGGATGTGCAAATGGGTGTGTCCTGTAATGCTCTCAGGGAGCAGCTACAGCCCATCTCTGGCATTATGACCCCTCACTACCAGTTCTGAAAAGAATAAGCCATTTGCCTGTCAAAGCTAGATTTGAATGACTGCTAAAAACTGTTCTGATATAATTTAGAGTTAGAAATCATTCTGATTATACAAAATATATTTTCTGAAATAAATTTGCTGAAAAAAATTTTCCAGACAATCTGTTCTTTCACTTGGGTCAGTGAAATTCTGTTAAAACATTAGTAAAATTGCGGGAGACTCTTGTTTATTGCCTGCCATAGAGGCAAGGGTGATTGTTATCTCTTGCAGACACTTAACAGCAAGATAGCTGATTCCATAAAGCATCCTGAGATTTGATGATATTGTGTGGCACACCTTGATAATAGTATTCATTATTTTCTTTAAGGTCCCACACATAACATTGACTCTGACCCTCAGCGTACACACAATATCTCAGATGAGAGGGCATTTTAAACAGATCAAGATGGACAATAAGTATTTCTAGTTTCTTGATCTATTAAAATTTTGTCAAATGTTGTATAGAAGAACCATGCTTGTCAGTACAGTATATTCAGACTTTTTTTAGTAGGGGAAATAAATTGCATATAGCCACTTTCATCCTGTACTGATCCCCTTTACAGGGATTATAATACTTTTAAACCTGAATATAGATATTTTCTTGAAAAGGCCAAAGTCACCCTATGGATTTGAGCATAGTGGCATTTAATATTTCTTAATAAATAGACAACAGTTTTGACTATGTTGTATTAGTGTAAAGCAGTACACACATTGAAGGGCTTCTCAGATACATTTTGTTATTACTTTTATTGTGCTTTAGCCCTCTTCTAGTAAGTCTTTCAGAGTAGTTAGATTCTCAGCACCAGCCGCCTCATAACTTTGAGCCCCTGGGTGATCATGTTTTTAACATAGCAACATACTCCTTTTCCTGATGCTGTTCAAATTTTGTCTTCCAATATGTTATTTGCACATGTACCTAGTTTACACATATATTTAATAGAAATAGACACACACAATAACCACTGAGATTTATTTGTTTAATCATACCTGTGCTTTTCTCCTGCTAGTTCTGATGGGATGAGTGTAGGAGCACTGTTCTACTGCCTCCTAAAGTTCAGCTTAAAAAGAATGAATGCCTCCTTGCAGTCTTTTTATCTTTTGCTGAAATGTTGCCCATTCCATCTACTAAAACCTATCTGAACTCATACCACTAGGTCTTTGGGTACATTGAACATACTCTGCCATTGCTTGCATACCCTTTTCATAAGACCTTAGCAGCTCCTCCCACTGTTCCAGATTGCAAAACTGGGTTTTCAGCCTCAGTTCCATACTTAAGGCTTGTATTTTCCCATATTGTTTTTTTTAAAAAAGTCTCTTCGTTGATTTAATGTTCCTATAGAACACAGGGATCTTCAAATATTTCTAGTAGTTTTGCAGTCATTCTATTCTACTGAGTTAAGTGGAAGCTATTAAACACATCAAGAGCTTCAGAGCTCACTATTGTTAGAAGACTACCTTCTGAATCTCTGCCTTTTGCTGACATCCATTGCTAGCAAAGGCAGAGTGAAGTGCTGTTTAAAACTCTTCTATTTCCAGGGAGTATTAAACTCTCATGCAGCTTTTAACTGCCCATTTTTCAGCTGCAGCCTTTTTCTTTGTTGCTCCTTTTCCTCTGGTAGCATGCGATAGCTATTGATCATTCAGTGCCTCAGCACTGTTTTGCACCATAGCTGCTTCTCACTGCCTGTGTTGTTCTTACTCTCTTCCCTCTACAACTATGTGAGAGGAGGTTGTAGCAAGGCAGGGGTCAGTCTCTTCTCCCAAGTAACAAAAGATAGTACAAGAGGAAACGGCCTCAAGTTGCACCAGTGGAGGTTTAGGTTGGACATTAGGAAGAGATCTTTCACTGAAAGTGTTGTCAAGCCCTGGAATAGGCTGCCCAGGGAAGCAGTGGAGTCCCCAGCCCTGGAGAGATTTAAAAGCTGTGGAGGTGTGGCTGAGGGACTTGGCTTGGTGGTGGACTTGGCAGTGCTGTGTTAACAGTTGGATTCAATGATCCTAAAGGTCTTTTCCAATCTAGATAATGCTATGGTTCTATGGGTTCAAACCAGCCAAGCCAGGTCTTTTAGCCCTGTGTCCATCTCTTAGAACAAAAGTGCCTGACAAGAGTACAAGAACAGATTTAGCATATACTTTCCCCCTAGCCTCCAAACTTTTTTGCAACTCAAGTAATTCCTGAGCCAGACACGGCTTCTATATATTTAGAAATCCCCGAGGGATTTATTTTCCATTACCTTCACCAGCTTTCTCTGGGATCCCTGTAAACTTAAATAATTGAAACACCTTCTGGCAAGCAGTACCACAACTAACTACACATTGCAGACCGCTCAACTCACCTATATGCTGGCTTCTTTTGAATCCTTCCTCCCCTGTGTTTTGCCAGTTGAGCCATCATCATTTTACACTGTCATCAGTTGCCTGATCACACACACCAACACCGAACTCAGCAACATCCCCTCAGAAGTCTTCTTTCACACAGTCCTGCCATAAACTCCTGGGGCCCCAGCTCTGCTGCCTACTGTGGTGCCAGCATCACCTGCTGGACACAACAGACAGAGATGGCTCCCTCAGTGGCCCTTCACATGGAAGGACACCACCGAGAGAGCTCAGCAAGATGCAACCAGCCCCAACAAAAAACACTCACAAACTGATCAGCTCCTAGTTGATATAGCCCTGGCCCCGCCCACCACCCCAACCACAACCACCTGGGTGAGGGCGGAGCTACAGACACACAGGTGGGCCAGGTTCTGCCTCTGCAACATAAAGCCAGTGAGGGGGACAAAACATTCTGTTGTGATTTATCTATAGGTCAACTTTAATTTGGGGCCTATGCCGTAGGCCCCAGCACTTCACCCTGATCTCCTGCAAGGGAAAATTCAATAAGTTCTACTCCCTTCCACCCCAAATCTGCTTATACACATACCTGCTCATCTCTTTTTCAAACAGAAGAGTCCTCTTTTATTCAGCCATTTCTCACACAGATGTTGGTCTTTGAGAATCCTTGTTGCCTTCTTTCAGACTATTTTCAACCATATACTTTCTGACATGGAGAGGACCAGAATTGTGCATTCACTACCACATGACCAATAGCTGTCCTGGTAGGTCATTCCTCAAATTTCTGCCATTTCCTCTTAAAAACAAGGCTTCCAAGGCTCTATCAGAGCTGGTCAGCTCATATAAGCACACCACAAAAATAGGCACCCAGTGTCACATTTAGCAGCACAATTCTGCTGACTTAAATCTGTAGAAGTAACCTCAGGAAGAAGTAAGATAATCAAAGCAAACCAATTTTAAATTTGGGATGTTAACAGTGTTGTCCTCCACCTTTCAAGGGAAGTATTCTTCAAATTTTGGTGAGCTCTGACGTGCAGCGTTGTAGTCAGCAGAGAAGCCTTCCAGCCCAGAGGGAAAAAGATTAAGCCCTGAGATACAGCAAAAGCTGCAGCAGAAGAGGAGACCTTGCAGCCTCTTTCAGTAACACAGACCCGCCCTGAGTTCAGGCTTGAATAGGACTCCTCACACTGTATTAATATGCTGGTGTCACCCAAAAATACAGTGACTTTGCAGTGCCAGAGCCAATCTTCTGTGGATTCACCCTCCTTTCCCTCTGCCTCTGTATTTCTTTGTGTTCTCACTTGTTTTCTTCTGGTACCTCAGGGATTTTTTGCTGCTTCTTCGAAAACTATTAATGCCTGCAAGACTTAATTGCTTTTGGCTTTGTGAGGACCCTTTCCTGAGCAGTGAGACTGGTGGCACTCGAGTCCATGGTAGACTTAATAATCTCTCTGCTATACTATTTACAGTCATATATATTTGTATGCTATATTAATCTATTTGTAGAAAGCCCTTGCAAAAAAAGATTCTTGTTTACTCATGTTTGAATAAAACTGTAACACTGTCAGCCATGTAAAGATAAATAGTCAATATTTACTGTAATGTTCAGCAGGAGCACTAAGCTGAAGCTACAGCTATAAAATGACATGGGAAGCCACCTGAAGTTATTCTCAATCAGAGATTTGGGAAATAGAAAATTACTGTTATTATTGGCCCTTGTGTTTGAAAAAAAATTTTTTTTAGCAAGATGGCATGGTCTCCTTTTATTGATGGTTGATGGTTATTTGATGTTAAAATGGATTTATGGCCTCAGGTTGCACTAGGGGAGGTTTAGATTGGATATTAGGAAGAACTTCTTTACTGAAAGCGTGGTTAGACATCCGAGCAGGCTGCCCAGGGAAGTGGTGGGTCAGGGAGATGTTGGGATGAAGGTTGGACTTGGTAATCCTAGAGGTCATTTCCAACCTAAATGATTCTATATCTTCATTTAGCATTTTTCTCAAAAACAGAACAAAAAAACCCATCCAGGCAACACTATCATTTCACTATTTAGAAATAATTCATAAATGAGTTTCATGCTTGTGAAATTATGAGATTGTAAGCATGGCACCAGAAGCAATTCCTCTGTAAACCCCTTGCACTTCTTTTAGGCTCCATTGATGTATCATCTTCCTCATCTGCAGGTTACCGTAGGATTCCCTTTGACAAAGACTATTAACTCTGATAGATCCTTTGGAATTTGCTGTCTCCTTAAGTTCTTTTCTGCCATGGCCTGACCTTGTGTATCTGAAACACCCCCTAGAAGTGCATTCTATACCATGTTTCACAGACATTTCAATATAATTTATAAATACTAAATTAGAAGTAATTCCAAACACATGAAGAGTATTTATGAGCAATCCTTTCTCCAAATTCTGCTGCATAAATCAGAAAACCAAATATGATGTAGCAGACCACATGAGATAAGAGCTTCAAACAGGAACTCAAGCATTCTGCCCCTGAATATAGCTGCAGGAATAATGTAAATCAACAGTACAGCAAAACTGGTGTTTTCCCTGACATGGGATCCTTATGAGACCTTGGGTGATTAAGCATCTTGACTTGGAGCCTTTATTCCAGAAGTCAGTGCTCATTAGAGATATATCAGGTGACAGGCTCAGTGCTGAACAAAGACAGTGGTAACTGCACCGCAGACAACACAGTCGCTAGCAGTATTTTGGGTTTCCTTAGAGTTTGCAAGTCAAGCACTCAACCTGCCCACCAGAGTATGTAAAATCTAGAGAGATCAGAGCAAGAGATGGTATCGCTGGAGGCTATAAAGAGAGGGCTGTATTTTTGTCATGTCTTTGAAAGTTTTATCAAAATACAGGTTTGTCACAAACATTGTCCTGCAGTTTGTGGCTATTGAGTATGAAAACTGAAAATGCAGCTGGGATTGCAGCTTTATTTCATCAAATTCTTGATTTCATTTTTAATAAAATAACCAGCACACAAAGCGTTTCAACACCTGGGCATATTATCCTTGCTATTTCTCTACCACTTTGGAAAGCCCTCATAACTTTGGATTGGAATTTAAGGTGAAAAATGCATTATATATAGACATAGAAGATGTGTATAGAAGACTACTAACAGCCCACGGGCAGAACCACAGTTCAGCAGTGTAGGTGATGCACTTTCTAGTACCAGGGCCCATGCAGGATCTTTCTTTTCTGCTGCTAATTAATGTCATTAATATCCTCCCTCCTTGATGCAACTGTGGTAGCAGGCTATGCGACAGACATACTCTTCCCCACCTGACCTTTCTCCTTTTCTTATGGATCTATCATTCAAAGGAAGAAAAACAAATTGTCGTGTAAAGAGCTTAATGGGTCAAACTTCCTCAAGACCAGTGCAAGGAAAGAAAGAAAGAACTGCCTTCAGAAAAATGCAGGAAGATTCACTGTGCTCATTTGACACATTCTGCCTTCCAGCTGATCGGTGTCCCATGGGACATGAGGAAACTAAACACTGCAAGAAACTGGCCCCTCTGTCTTTTCTGTCCATTTTCAGACTTGCTCCACAGTATCTTTTAATGGGTTATTAAAATAATTTGAAGAAACACTGTATTGATTTAGATAAAAAATTAGTAGAATTAAGGGGGCCAGAACTCCATTTCTTCCATCTAAGACACGCTGCTTTTGTACAGTCTTACTTCATTTGGAAGAAGTAACAGACAGCTATCAAAATGCCTGTTTTATTAAAAGTCAGAATATCCAAGGAATAACAGCCTGAGAGTATTATGGTATATTAAGACAGCATATGAAACAGCTCTCATTTACATGCAGATCTTCTTACACTTCCTACGTGTGACTAAGGATAAGGTTCGATACAGTTTGCCTCCTGCCATTCCTTACTGAAATCATCACACACTCACTACCACTGCCTCTTAAGGCCAAGGAACAGTTTTGATATGTCACGATAAGCCTGCAAAAATTGAAGTAGTTGCCCAAAAGATTTAATTTCTTGAATGTTCCAACAGGCTGAGTAATTTTAGCAAAATGCGTTTTCTCCTAAAGCTTCTTACATTACTCAACTAAGCCTAAGTGGAAAGTGGTATGAAGGCTTCATTGTTTTATTTTATTCATATCTACCTCTTTATACAAAGGGGTACTGAGGTGCTCAAATATAATAAAGTATAGAAGATGCAGAGTAATCATATGTTGCAAGGAGATGCATGCAAAGAAGTGTAGTGATGCTTTACGCCAGAGAAAGTGCTCAGTCTGACAGAAAAGAGCATTTACTATTTTGATGAAATATTAAGGAAAATATTAGGGAATCTTATTACCCACTTGTTAAAAAAGTGACAATCTAGATTAATGAGACAGAACATAAACAAAATAAAAGGTCACTTGAGGTTATCTGTGTCATACCGTAACTAAGAGTTGCGGCTTTTTTATCTTTTTTTAATTTTATTTTTATATGAAGCAGGGGAGACTTGCACATCAATAATTCCATAAGTGCATTCACACTTAGATCATACTTGTATAATTGTATATATTTTTTATGTAGGCCACCTCCGCATTTCTCTTCCTCCTGAGATTAATAGTTAAACAGTAGGGACTATGTTTCTCCAAGGAAGTTGGGAGGACAGGTAAAGCTCACTGAAATTTAAATCTCCAATTGCATTACCAGATTGCTACATCTAGCGTTTTGGGATTTCTCAGCTTTACGAGCAGTAATTTATAAACTCTTTCCTACATCCTAAAGTGTCCTTTTGCTGCTTCTCTTCTATTCTTCTTGCCCATGGTAGCATCAAAGTATCTGAAGATGATGAAGTGGAATCTTTGATCTTTTTCTAGTACTTCTGCCTGGATACCGTGCATTATCTTGTGTGTCACTAGATAATACCTGGGTAAAAAAAAAGTCTCTGAAAATATAAAAATAATCATTCATGAAAGGATTTCATTTTGCTTCATCACTTCTGAACAAACTTAAACAGCTGCTGACAGCTCAAGAAAACTTTGAAAAATGTTCTTTTTAGAGACTACTGTAATATATCATGTTTTCTGTATATTTCACTTCTCTTGCTCTTTCTCTCTGAAGACATTTGCATGATAATGGGATCTTTCTTTCCAGTAGTTCACTGACTTAGGGTGTCCATGCTGCACAGATTTGGTTCAGGCTCCTTGGACAAGACTTCTGGTAGAGCTTGTTGTCTTTTCAACACTGGTAAAGCTTCTGAATAGTCAAAGAGGTCAGGGAGGAGAAAGTTTCTCTCTGATTCTCATTCCTGCAAGTTAGTTAAGTGCAGAGCCCATTGCAGTTACCCAAAGTAGAATTACACTTATGAACTAGACTTGGCTATCTGGACTCTTCTTGGTTTGATGAAGGCAAGCTCCTCCTAAGTACTTGTGGGGCTCACTTCTGTAAAGCCTGCTCTCTGAGCCCCCAGGCTAATGCAGCAAAGCATTTACTTTCCTACTTAATTCCCAGTATGCTGATTAGATCTTGTAGATCTGGGCCAGACACACTTAGTCTCACGCAAGACTGAGCACTGACTGTAATAATAAAACAAAGTGAACTTCCCACTGTCACGTGTTGAAACCTCTGATATGTATAAAAAGTTTTACCCTAATTTCATTTGTTTGTGCCTCTCTATACTCTCTGGTTGATAACCAAAAGGACTGATAAACCTTAAGAAAGGCTGCTCCCTTGTGGTTTTTCTAGCTAGGCAAGAACGAGAACGTCTCATAAAATCTGACAGCATGGGAGTATTTTAGTTCAAGTTGTTAATCCTAGAAAAAGTATTGATGGTGAATGCATTAGAGAAGTCAGTAGTACTCACCACGCTCCCAGGCGTTCAAATACTTGAGCAATTCTCCCAGGATTAGAACCTTGAACGAGTGATTAAGTCAATTATCTAAACTGTACAGCATCTGCTCAAGTGAAATTGAACCTCTGAACCTTACTACATTTGTCATGTCCAGGGACAATCTTCACTGTGATTCAGGGGATGATTGCTGGAAAGCAGGTCCCAAACCCTAGGCCCACAGTCCAGGCCATAGGAAGGGTGAGCTCCCACAACCACGGTACTGCTGGCAGAGCAGGACTCTTCTTCCAGGACTCCTCTCCCAGGACTCACCAGGGTTCCAAGCTACAGCATAAAGATTTGTGTGACTGGGAAGAGAGTTGGGCTGGGAAGCGCAGCAAAAACAGGGTCAAAAGCATCCACGGAAATACTTCCAAAAACTGAGAGTTGAAGCCCGCACTCTGAAGACAAGAAACAACGAAAATAGGGAAGCAGTCAAATACATTGAAACCACCAGAATTTTTGATTAATGCCCTAGGCCCACACAAATTAATTTAGCAAGCCATGTTTTCCACATGCCAAATCAATGGCATTTATCCATTCAGACCTACAAACTAAGTTGTGTAGACTGCATGAATGTGTGTAAAAACTAATAAGCATACCTGATTTAAATAAACAGTTGGAAACTGCAGGCTCAGGGAATTTGTAATACCATATGGAGTCTTTCAGATGTAAATTACCAGCCAAAATTCAGCCTAGGTCAGTAGTAGCCCAAATTGTTGCGTTCTAATAATTGTTCAGTGGCCTATATGAAATTAGGTGATTGACATGTCTACAAATTACAAACACAATTGCTGCTAATAGAGCCTCTCAGGGAGACTGGAAATTGCATGGGCATGGAGAATGAACTGCCAATTCATCCTCAAGGTGAACTCTTCATGTCAGGAAGAGGCACCTAGGGGAGCTGTGCAGTGCTACTTTTCATGCTCAGACTGTTCTGATTAATTATTATCATTTATTATTTGTACGGTCCTCTATTGCAGCATCACCTTTAGGCTGAAATCTTAGATCATCCACTTTACCAGGAATGACAAACACATAGTTCCAGCATCAAATTATTTGCACTTAAAAGGCCATCTATAAACTGCTTTGGAAAGCTAGCCAGATCCCTTAGTACGATGTAAGGTGGGATGACTAGGAGATATGGGGAATTAGTCTAAGAACTGCCTGAGCTTTAAAACAAGGTCATATCAAGGAATTCATTTTCCACTGGGACAGTTTGCTATTTTTCCAGAGCATGCAAGTAAACTGTAAAATACTCTATAATACATTTGCTACTTCTAGAGGTTACTTTCTAGCATGGCAAAAGACCGTTTTGGGACAAAAAAAAATCAGATTTTTAATTTCATATTAGTCCACTAGGAAGAAAAACAGTGAAAGAGGTTTGTGGTCACACAAATACATTTAGAAACCTTTTGCATATCAATAGACAGATTAAAAAGCCCTACAGTTAATTTGGATTGCACCAGGAATTTCATCAATGTAGTCAATGCTGTTGAGTTTTCATGCGGAGAAAAAACATTGCATGAATTCTTTCTTTTTTTTTTATTTAGTTTTCTTCATGTTTAAAACAAGCTTCCAACACTGCTAAGGCATCACCTTCCATACCTCAGTTTTATAAATTCTTGTGGGAAAAAAAAAAGGCATCCCATATTGGCATCGCACTTATATTATCATGTCCCTTACAAATCTGATAAACTATTTGCAAAGCTAATTTCATCTAGTGGGTGATGCAGGGCCAGAAACAGCTGTCATGGGACAGATGTTACCACCCTCACTGCATAACAGTGTGCTCATTACTTCACACCATCCCACAGCTCTAGCTCCCTTAGCTCTTTTGTCAGATCTGCCCCAGGGAACATAGTCATTAGTGGTATGAAACAAAGCAAGAAAAGAAAAAGAGAGGTTGGGATTTATTAGTTCCTCAGAACTATCACCATGGTGAGATGCTGTTGAAACACAACCTCAGTCCTGACAAAGCACTGGATATTTCTTCAACATGATACCTAACGGCACCTTAAAAATACCTTTACACATCTGAAAGAGAGGGAAACACTTAGATGGACGGAAGATGAGTGCCTACAGTGGCGATGGCAGCGTATGAAAGCCACTCTTCCCACGAACTGTTGGCATTAACTAAAAGGGAGTCAGGACTCGAGATTTGCCTCTCAGTGGGAAGACTTTTTGCTTCAGCAACAGTGAAATATTGCTGGTCAAAGGAATCATGATGCCTGTCGAATCATTCGTGCCATATTCTGCTTCCCACTAAAACGTAGAGCCCACAGCAATTCCTCTCCATCTATGCCAGGCAGTGTTTGTTACAAAACACCTAAGATCTTGAAAATGCTTCAAATGCTGCCTTACTTAATACCATAATGATTTGCTTCAAATATTCCTTCCTTTTTTGTTCATGTATTTTTCTGACGACTCAGCTTTCATTCTTCCATATAGCTTGGAAAAAAAGACTCAGAAATGCTGCAGTCTGGCTTTGCTGTCCTGTTATTTTATTGTTTCAATTTCTGCTGGCCCCACTGCCTTTTCTCTTCTGACAAATTGACTAGCCTTCTATGCAGAATTATATAAATTAGAATTTCATTTGTCAGTGCCCCCTATGGGCTAATATATTATATTTGTGTGGAATGTAATCACAGTTTAGCTTAAAAAATTAAACAAACACCCTGTATACTATGCTGAAATGATCATTCATGATCCTGCAACAGAATTGCTAGGAAACAAATCATAATTAGTGACAAAAAGATATGTTCCTCTGGAGGTATGCTAATCATCCCAAATTTCTGCTGAAAGTAGCACAAGACAAAATGTTAAGTGTTGGCTTTCACACTAAAAAATGTCATCCTATGTTTAACAAAAACAAAGACAGAAAGTGTGCAATACTTTGGCTAAAATATGGGGCACTGGGAAGGGAGAGGCACCAAGGCTGAGACTGTAAAAGTTAAATGTGTTTCATTCTTACCGCTTCCATAATCATCAGTGTTCACGGACAATGTTTTTTTCTACGCATACAATCTGTCTTGTGACATATAAACACTCTTTATCACATTATTCCAAATACCCCTTGCACATCTCGTAATAGAAAACATATCATTAAATATATCTATTGTGCAGATTCAGCTGGGATATATATGTCCTCATTCAGAAACATGCATAAGTGTGTGTGTCAAGGGCCTCTAGCTTAAAGTTAGGCATGGTGGTCAGCCAAGTCTTGACTTTCACCTAAGCCTCGACTTTCTGGGTAGTACTTTTAATGTGTTCTTACTCTGTATCAGAGATTTCCCCGAGAAGTAGACATGTTTTAGAGAAAAATAGGCAACAGAAATAGTAAGATCTGACTCAGCACATCCACGTCTTGTTTCCTTTAACCCCTTGCAAAGTATTTCTGAACTCAGGCTTCGTGGAAGGCCTGTTATATTCTGTTTAGCTTCCTGTGCTCAGGCTTTGAATGCACCAAACTGTACTTTCTTCAGCCATACTGAAAAACTTTTTGTTCTCAATAAAATCATGTCTTCACAATGGCACACACACACACAAAGAAAAACCCGTAACTTATTTTCCCTTTCATTTACTTTTCTTTTAGATGCCTGCTACCAAAGGCAATGCTTATTAAGTTTTCCTCTGACAAGAGAAAAATATAGAATAAAACTGGAAATTTCAGGTTTGATTTTATTACACTTTCATAGTTTAGGGCTTCTGCCATATAAGAAGTTGCGATTTTCTATTTATTCGATACAAAAAATGCATTTGCTTTAAGATGTGTTCTTGTATTTTACATTTGCTGGCTCATAAGCCACCTCAAATTCTTGAAGATGAAAACATAAATTGAAGTACTGAACAAGGTCATTCCCCTGGCAGTCTTGCCAAATCCAAGTCATGTAGGTAAATTATTATAGTAAAAAATAGGAAACATTTTTTTAAGAAGGAAATGTTTTGTCACTCTTTTTTTAGTAATGTTTCATTTGTTTTGTTTTACTATAAAGAAATAAATGTGCAGAATGGCTGTGGAGGGAAAAAAAGATTTCAGAAATACTGAGTTTGAAGTTAAGAAAAAAATCAAAGATAATATACTTTTCTTTTGTAGGGATTTTTTTGTTATTGTTATTTTAGGTTCTATTTTTGCTCTGCTAATATTCCATAACAGTACATTTTGCAGGTGGACCCAGGAAAATTGTGTGTGCAGGTTTTTCACTCTTGCAACTGGCTACTCCGTGTCTATTTGCAGAAATGTTCAGATCAAAGCACTCTTCTCCATACAAGTGCCACCAGACTAGCCCTTGTCTGACATTGAGGAAAATGTGCAAGCTTTCCTTCACAGATGGCCAAGGTATGAGACATTTCTGCAGATGCTTTCACTTGTAGCAGGAACCATTTCAGTCAAATCTGAAAAGTGCCTGGAAGTCCTTTTGTCTATAGATTCCTCTTCCAAAACAACTCAGAAGAAAAACCTCATCTAGATGACAGTGTGGCGACAGTATTAACCTCAGGCACAGGTGATAGAAGCAGTTCCTTGCTCGGCCTTTAGGACTGTGATTAAATCAGAAAGACCTTGAACCTCACAGGGCTGTGGGTGCCTAACTTCCACTTGATACAGTGGGAGTCAAGCCTCTTACACACCTCAGACCATGAGCAGCGGGACAGCAGCGCTGGCCCCAGTAAACCCCATGCCAAAGCACTGCATTTTTTTCCCGTTTTGGAGGTTTTTGAGGCGGGTGGGGGGTTTCCTGAGCCAGAGAAGGCCGAAGATGGAAGGAGAGCCCCAGCACGAGCTGGCACCTCTCGTGGGGAGAGGCCGAGAGGGTGACATCACTGGGGAAGCCGCGGCCTTCTTGCTCCTCTGTGCAGCGCACAAGAGAGTAAAAAAACAAGCAAACAACAACAAAAAAAGCTCCTTCGAGAAAGAATGTGGTGCCCCAGACAGAGGCTGGTGTCCAGGGCTCCGGCTGCAGAGAGTGTTTAATATCTTCTTTGCCTCAGTCTTTAATAGTCAGACCAGTTATCTTCAAGGTATTCAGTCCCTTGAGCTGGAAGATAGGGATGGAGATCAGAATAATCCCCTCATAATCCAGGAAATAGCAGTGAATGACCTGATAAGTCAATTGGACACCCATAAGTCTATGGGGCTGAATGGGATCCACCCGAGAATGCTGAGGGAGCTGGTGGAGGAGATTGCCAAGCCCCTCTCCATTATTTATCAGCAATCCTGGTCAATTGGGGACGTCCTGGATGACTGGAGACTTACCAATGTGACACCCATCTGTAAGAAGGGCAGGAAGGAGGATCCAGGGAACTACAGGCCTGTCAGCCTGACCTTGGTACTGGGGAAGATTATGGAGAGGT
>JAVSBS010001252.1:213664-224570 GCA_033124195.1 Coracias cyanogaster
TTTCCAAGGCGTGGAGATGTGGTGCTGAGGGCCAGGGGTTAGTGGTGCCCTGGCAGCGCTGGGGTGATGGTTGGACTCCATGATCTTGATGGTCTCTTCCAACCAGAACGATTCCAGGATTCCATGACAAGTAGCTGGGTGCCCGTGGTGCCCTGAGGAGGGGAGGGCAGCCGGCGGCCACCTCCCACAGCCAGCGAGGATGAAGGGGGCAGCCGGTGACCGCGAGGGCGGCCGGGGCAGCGCTGGGGGTGTGCGGCCAGGGCTGGCGGAGCGGCTGGCAGCCAGGGAGCGGAGCCGGCGGCCCGGCGGGACCGGGCGGGCCGGGCCCGTCCCGCCGCCATCGCCCTCCCCTCAGGCAGCGCCAGGCGCGGGGCCAGGGGGGCGGAGCCTCCGCGGCCTTGGCCCCGCCCCCCTCACCGGGGCGGCCAATGCGCAAGCGCAGAACAAAGGGGGCGGGGCTTCCGCCTCAGCTTCGCACCCTCATTGGGTCGGCCAATGCCCATGCGCAGAGCGGAGGGGGCGGAGCCTCCGCTGCTATAGCTCCGCCCCTTCGCTGTGTCGACCAATGCGCATGCGCAGAACGGAAGGGGGCGGAGCCTCCGCGCCCCGTGGCTCCGCCCCCGCCCGCCGCCGGCGGCCCGTACAGTAGGTGGAGTCACGCGGGCGGGTCACATGACCGCGGCCCTGTACAGTAGGAGCCCAACATGGCAGCGGCGGCGGGCGCTGGGGCCGCCCGCTCCTAGGGCCGCTCCGCCTCCCCTCCGCGCTCTCCTCCGCCTCCTACCCTTCCCGGGCGGGCTAGGCCCCCTCAGGCTACCTCGGAGTCCGCTGCGCCCCCGTCGCGTCCGACATGAGGGAGAAGGGCCGCAGGAAGAAGGGCAGGACCTGGGCAGAGGCCGCCCGGACGGTACGCGGGGCCTGTGGCCGGGGCGGGGGCCGCGGAGGCGGGTCCGAGGCCTCTAGGCCGCTCCTGGGGGGGAAGCGGGCTCCGTGCCGCGGGGGGACGGCGGCTCCTGGAGCGCCTGGTCCCGCTCAGAGCCCGGTGCGGAGGTCGGTGCAGCCTCGGCCTCCGGCTGCGCTGGGGGCGGCCTGGGGAGGGGGTCGGAGGCCTGAGGGGCCGCTCGGTCGGGGCGAGCTGCCGGCCCGGCTCTGCCGCCAGCTCCGTTCCAGCGCCGCGCACTTGCACGGGCAGGTTTCTTTTAAATTTTTGACCTGTTGGCCAGTTGCTTAAATGTTTCGAGGCGCAAATTTGTAGGGGAAGCTCTGCGGGGGAGGGATTGCCTCCTCGTGTTTGCGAAGCGCTGTGGTTAATGAGGACGTAAATAATATTGGCAAACAAGTGACGTGCACAGTGGGGTTTTTTTTCAGCGTTCTCGCTGCATCGGTGTCTTTCGTGCAGCAGAACTTGTTGGGGTCGGAGCTGCTGAGTTGCCTCAGGTCAGGTAGTGAGTTGCGAGCCCTAAAAGGGAGATTTTTATCTTCCAGTTTTTAAGTCTTTTTTTCCCAGGCTGACTTTGAGACTGCTCGTAAGACTCTAGACTATTTTCAGGATGGGCTCAGCCTATTTTCTATGTGGGGCAGGTGCGATAGAGGGTGGATAAAAGAACAGGGATGTTGAGTAGTGGGCCAAGCGTGAGAGAGAGGAACCTAAACAAATGCGAGCTGCCGGAGCTGAATAGAAGCATTGGATGGTGAAAGCACAACACATGCTTCTGAGATACTTGTATTTGCAGCGTGGATTCAAATCCCCCTAATGGAGAGAGGGAGGAGTCCGGGTTCCATCATAACCATTCTAGGAGAGGTATCTGTTAAAACAAGACTTGAAAAGCCT
This sequence comes from Coracias cyanogaster, assembly GCA_033124195.1. Taxonomy (NCBI): domain Eukaryota; kingdom Metazoa; phylum Chordata; class Aves; order Coraciiformes; family Coraciidae; genus Coracias; species Coracias cyanogaster. The sequence continues at coordinate 215,496 of JAVSBS010001252.1, forward strand.
GGCTAGGAAGCAAATGTAAATAGGCATCTGCGGCTGAGAGTTGCAAGCGCTATTTTAATAAATAGTAATTTAACTGAGCCTTGTATTTGCAGTTTGAAAGGCATAAAAATAGCTGCTTTTCTTTCAGGAGATATGATGCAGCTAACTATTTTAAGAATATAGGATACTCTCTTGCAAGTGAACACTTTGGTATTTCCCTGTATGTGTTTTTTGTGTATTTTTTTTAACAATTTCCTTTGGAAAAAGAGTGGCAGACTCTGTTGTAAGCTGTCAGTGGGACCAGACCTCTGTGCTTGCTGCTGTTCAGCCACTGAGCTCTTCCAGAATCCACTTAAAGGCTAAAACACATCAGCTGTGCGGAAAACTCTCAAAACTGAAGGTTGTGTTACCCTGGGTTGCGTATCTAGATCTGCAGCAGAGGCAGTCCAGGCGAGGAGATGAGTGAACGCTTGCCAAAGCAGAGGGTTTGGCGGCTATTTCTATTTGTGTATTCAGCGGGAATGTTAAAATATTCAGGTCAAACTCCAACCCCAATCTTCAAAAAGTTTCCCTGGTTTTTCAGTGTGAAATAATGTCTTCTGATTCTTGTCCTAGCTTGCGTGCTCGTGTTGGCTTCTCAGCTGCCAGTGGCTGACGTTCGTAGGGTGTATTATAAAACCACATTAAGAAATGTGGCAGCTCTTGGGTGCTCTGTTCTCCTGCTCCTGGAAAGTAACATAAAACTTCCCTCAAGCTTGAGAACTCTTCCATTTTGTCTTCGTCACATCTCTGTGCTCTTTGGTGGAGATAGCTCTCTGCTCGCTGCGCTTTCTCAGCTGGCTCACCGTGGGGTGAAGCAAGCCCTGGTAGTCCCAGGTCAGTGTGGGGCTGCAGGGAAGGGGGCTCGGGGCGGTGGGTTTTGATGGCAGCTGGCTGTAGACCTGCTTGTCCTACCAACCTGCCCTGTGGTGGTCCCTGAACAGCGGTGTGAGGTCATCCCAGCTGGTGTTTCTGAGGCAGTTGTGTCCCCTCTGCCGCCTCCCCTCTCTGTTACCTTATCCCTGGTGCTCACAGGGAGTTCAGGGAGCTAAAACTGCAAAAAAAACCCATTGCTGATCTGGCTTCGTGCCACTTTAGTGTTCCTCACGAGGTGTTTGGGGTTGGGTGGCCTCCAGAGCAAGGGAGGCAATGGCAGCGTGGGGAGGGGGAAGCACCAAGGTGACACCTGCTTGAATGACCTTAATCTGCTGTAGCAGCTCCGTGTTAGCTGGAGACAAGGTGGCGAGTGGCTGAGGCGTGGCTGTTCTGGTGGGGTGCAGGACCTCGGGAAGGTACATGGCTGAGGTGGATTCCGTGGCACTCGAGCTGTGCTTGCACTTAGATGTCCAGGCCTGTGAACGGGAGCAGAGTTGCAGGGTGAAGGAAGGAAGGAAAGGGTGCCCTGTGCGGGCAGCGCGCTCGGGGAGGAAGTTACTGTTGATAAACAACCTTGTTCTTATTTCCTGGCTTATTCAGTTGACTTGCAGCTGCAGATGGCTGTTAACTGGTGACTCCTCTTGGGACAGTGGCTGGGTGTCCCTGCAGATAAAGTAAAAAGCTGCGTTAAGGTAAGAAGGTGATAACCATACACTACACCAGTTCGAGATTAATGGGACCTAGTTTTAAGGTGCATACCCGGTGTATGTCTCTGACTCTTCAGACACAGTGGTGGAGCAGCCCAACTGCAGAGACACGCCAGCAGGACAGTGTGGCTAAGGGAAGAGGTGGTTTCTCTGTTCTGCTGAAGGCGGGTGACATCTGTGCTGGTGAACTCCAGTTTTAAGGCTCGTTTCCTTGCCTTGAGGCCATCCCACAGGGTTGGTGTGTATCCATCGAGCTGAACCTCCATCCCCCAAGCTGATGACCATGTTCAGGCTGCCTTTGGCCTGTGCTGGTTCCTGAACTGCACCAGAAACGCCGGGACAGGCGCGGTTTGTCACCTTGCCTGCAGACCTGCGCCAGGGACCTTGTGCTGAGCCGATGGTGCGGCCAGCGGGGCTGGTGCCTGGGCAATGTTCTGCTGGGACTGAGCTTAAACCCATGGCTGTGGTGGCCCAGTGGGCGTCAGAAGACTATCTGATGGTGCTTAAGCTGGTGCACCAGATGAGAACAAGCATTCACTGGTACTTGCTTTAGTCTGGTTGGGTGTTATCAGGTAGTAGCAAATACTAAAGAGAAGAGAAGGCTGAGGGGAGACCTTATTGCTCTCCACAACTCCCTGAAAGGACGTTGTGGAGTGGTGAGTGTTGGTCTCTTCTCCCAAGGAACAAGCAATAGGACAAGTGGGAAACAGCCTCAAGTTGTGCCAGGGGAGGTCTAGATTGGATCTTAGGAAAAATTTCTTTCCTGGAAGAGTGGTGAAGCCCTGGCACAGGCTGCCCAGGGCAGTGGGGGAGTCCCCATCCCTGGAGGGGTTAAAAAGACATGTGTAGACATGGCGCTTCAGGACGTGGTTTAGTGGTCGTGGTAGTGTTGGGTTGATGGTTGGACGTGATGATCGTAGAGGTCTTTTCCAACCTTAATGATTCTATGAATTGCTACTCAGTGCGATTGAAGGAAGCAAGCACCATGTTGCCTGTGGCGGTGGGACTTCGGTTGTGCAGCAGAGAAGTTCTGCACTTTGTTTTGCCTGCTCAAGTCTCAGAGTTGTTGCTGGATGCCCTGGATGTGTTTGAAAGCCATAGAGATGTGGTGCTGACGGCTGCTGACCAAGTGGACTTGGTAAAGGTTATGGTGGGACTGGATGACCTTAAAGGTCTTTTCCAACCTAAATGATTCTATGATTCTGTTCGTCTTGCTCAGGTTTGACACGCAGTCCTTGTGACTCAGCTTTCCAAAGCAGAGAGGGACCAGAGCTCAGCCCCCTGTGTCTTCTGCTGCCCTGCTCTGCTCCGTGATGGACAGCAGCGAGCGGGCACTTGTGGTGCGTTAGTGCCTGTTGAGATCCAGACAAGAAGTGCTGTCGCTGGCCAGGAGCCGCAGCCAGGCTGTCCTCGCACTTGGATTGCATGGAGGAGAGCGTGCGCTGTCACGTGCCCAGTTTGAAGAAATCCGGTGTTTTTCATGCAAAATCACCTGACAACAGCGGTTTCTGCTGTACAGCCTCTGAGTACCGAGGTGTAGGGACTGTGTGAGTGTGGGCTGGAGGTGGTCTCTACATCCTCTTTGGCCGGGTCATCTAGGAACCCAAAACGCTGTCTCCTGCGCTGGCCGTTCGTGCGAGGGAGCTGTCGTTTCCTGTGTGCTGATTTCCTGCTGGGCCCAACGGACTTTGTGGGCTTTGGAAGGTGCAAATCCCATGTGCAAATGCCCTTGGGAAAGCAGGTGGAGCCTGAACGTGTGGCGGTGGACATCTCTGGAGGTGTGGGTGTCCAAGCAGGAGTCCTGTCACGCTGCTGGCGGTTGCTTTGCAGCTCTCGTGAGGTGAACTCGGCCACTCTCTTGCTGCAGGGGTTTGTTTGCATCGCTTGTGTCAGCTGAGGAATTAAAATGAAAAGACGTGCCACCGCGGAAACCGATAGCGCTGAACCCGCCATCTGATCTGGGGTTGGGGGTTGACTCCTGCCGTGTCAAACAGGAGATAATGGAGTGAGGTCAAAAGGCAAAGTCAAGTTGGAAGCTCTCCTGTTGGTGTGTGGTTCCCAGCTGACTTAACTAACTGTCCTTTTCATTAAGTTGCGGTTTTCTGGGGGGTGATGAAGCACAGAATCTGAGGTGCCCTTTTTCCCTGCTCTGTTAAGATGCCTTCAGAAGGAAGGGTAGAAGGATCCAACCTGTAGAAGCTGCCCACTTCACAGAATCCCCGAATCCCGGTGTGGTGGGGTTGGAAGGGCCCTCTGGAGATCATCTGGTCCAACCCCCTGCTCCAGCAGCTCACCCACAGCAGGCCACACAGGAACACATCCAGACGGGTGGTCTGCAAGTACCTGAGATTTCCTCACCTGTGTACACAGCCTTGAAAATCTGCCCAGGTTCCAAGCCTGGTGCAAAAATAAGCAGAAATTCAGAGGGTTCCGTAAAACACTGACGGAAGGGACTGACCAGCCTAGTAGATGATGCTGTTGTTTTTCACTACTGCCTATTTCAAGTGCCCAGGTTTCCAGCCTGTAGGTTGGTGGAGGTGTGTGCGTGCTTAGAGGTCGCTCCTTGAGAGAAGAGCGGTGCTTGGTTTCACCAGGTACAAGATGCATGTGATGCCCGAGATGGCTTTCTTCATCTCACCTGTCCTTCAGAGGTCTGATCCCTCAGTCGGACGGAAGTCTGGAGGATGGGTAGATTTAGGTTAGATCTTAGGAAGCAGCTCTTTACCATGAGGGGGGTGGACCACTGGAACAGGCTGCCCAGACGGATGGTGGAGGCCCCATCCCTAGAGACTTTCAAGGCCAGGCTTGACGGGGCTCTGAGCAATCCGATCTAGTTAGAGAGGTCCCTGCTGACTGCGGGGGGATTGGGCCAGATGACCTTGGAAGGTCCCTTCCAACCCAATACATTCTATGATTCTATGATTTGGAGCACGGCAACCTGGTGACTCTGAGCTGGCTTGTCACTTCTCACCAAGGCGGCCAACGAGGTGGCACTGTAGAACGTTCAGAGATCAATCACAGCTTGTGAAATAAGCTCATGGCTGAAGCTGGTAAAACTTCTTGTGGTATTGGTTTTGGTTGGGTTTTGAGGGGGTTGTTTGTTGCTGTGTGGGGTTTTTTGGTGGTTTGGGTTTTTATCTCGTTATCACAGCTGCTTTCCCCGCTCTTGGTCTGTGCCCAGGTAGAAGACCTCTTTCCACCGAGGACAAGAAGCGGTGGCTAAGCTTGCTCCTTTACATCCGTTCAATGCTTTCACAGAGACTTCCGTGGGCCAGGCGTGGTGTGGCCGGTAGCCACTGCTCTGGTGACCAAGCCGTTGTAGGATGTCCTCTGCCACGTGACGTCTCTACGTGTCTGCCCACCAGGAAAATACCTTGGCAGGGTTTCTGGGGAGAGACTCGCGGCTGCGCGAGGCTGAACAGAAGTTGGCACAAACTTTGTCACGTTACTAGAGAACTGCAGCTTTCTTCACTACTTGCTCGTACCCATATTTTATTGACCTTGGATTTATTTTTCCTGCATTTTTCAAGTTTTTTTAAAAAAATGTCTTTAAGGATTCTAGAGTCAGCAATTGCTGTGGTAAATGTGAGCTCTGTCCTGACCCAGCGTGGGCTGTATCCTCTGATACCTGCTCCTCTGGATCCCAGAACTTCTGGTGAACTGGAAGTTGCTTTAGACTCATCTTGGGAATCTGTAAGAGACAAAGGGAGGCTTAAAAAATGGGTTCTGATATGGAAATAGAAATTGGAAAGGCTGAGGTGGAACAGTAATCAGCTTTAATTGCTGTAGCAAAGCGGCAGACTACACAATCTGTCCTGCTTCCAACCGCAATAATCCAATTATTTGCCTGCCATGTTACAAACCAATTTCCAAGTCGTAGCCTGTGTTCCTGCAAGGAACTTGAACCTCTTAAAGCGCAAAAACCCCTGGGGAGTAACACAGGCCCCTGCTGCTTTGGGTGTGCGGCTGTGCCTGCCCTGGCTGGAGCAGAGTGAGCTCGTTTGTCAGCTCTGGAGCTGATGGACGGGGCTGACGATGTGATGCTCTGCTGAGGTGTGGTGATTGCAGGAGCGGCAGTACAGCTTTTGAAAAATACACGAGGGGGCTGCACCTAGAATCCTTTGATCTAGGATGGTTTGGGTGGGAAGGGACCTTTCACGCTCATTTACTTCAACCCCTCTGCAGGGAGCAGGGACATCTGCAACTCGAGCAGGTGGCTCAGAGCCCCGGCCAACCTCACCTGGAATCCTTCCAGGGATGGGGCAGCCACCACCTCTCTGGGCAGCCTGCGCCAGGCTCTCACCACCCTCAGCAGAGACAATTTCCTCCTTCTCTCCAGTCTCAGTCTCCCTCTTCTAGTTTAAAACCACCACCCCTTGTCCTGTTGCAACAGGCCCTGCTTAAAAGATTGTCCCCATCTGCCTAGAAATTAAATTGTCAACAAAAATGATGCGGCTGTCTGCACATGGCAATACTCCAAAGAAAAAGGTGAGGGAACAGCAGTTCATGTTTGAACGTGGTAACATTTTAGCCTCAGTTGTCACACACGCCCTCAAAATCTACGGGGCTCACCTCACTGAATAGGTCATTCTATTCCTCCTACAGATAAGTCGTGATACTTGAGAATTATGCAGCTCCCCTGCTTCAGGGTTTTACAGAAATCCTGTAAAATTGTTAAAACTTCCAAGTCTTGGGCTTAACTTTCAGTTAAGCATCTCTAGTTGGATGGATGGTGCTAAAAAACCCCCCCAAACCAATCAAGCAAAAGACCACCACAGCCCGCTTTGACTCTGCGTGCTGTGCCACACAAAGCTGCTGGAAAACATGTGGAAGAAAAGAATATAATGGCTCTTGTCTAACCAGAAACCACCAAGGAGAGGGAGAGGACTACCTAGGGAGACTGAAAGAGGAAGGACTGCACCATTTTAGTGTCTACAAGAAAGCTGGGAAGGGAACTTGATACAAGAGCTTGTGGGGATAGGATGAGGAGTAATGGGTTCAAACTGGAGAAGGGTGGATTTAGATTAGCTGTAAGGAAGAAGTTCTTCGCTCTGAGGGTGGTGAGACCCTGGCCCAGGTTGCCCAGGGAGGTTGTGGATGCCCCAGCACTGGATGTGTTTAAGACCAGGCTGGATGGGGCTTGGAGCAACCTGGTCTAGTGGGAGGTGTCTCTGCCCATGGCAGGGGGTGGAACAAGATCTTGAAGGTCCCTTCCAACCCAAACCATTCTATGACTCTACGATTTCCCTGTTTTGCTTAAGATGACAGAATCCCATCCTACATTTACTCATTTCTCCCACGCTACATTAATGCTTCTTAAAAATCAGGACATTTTTTGAATGCATCTGTAAACACTCATTACCCAGCAAGCAAGTTTGATGCAAGGTTCTCAAGTATTTGCCTCATAAATGACCGTTTCAGTTGCAGTTGCCTGTGTGCTACTGTAAGTGAAATTACGTGGAAACAGCACGACAGCCAAAAAGTGACAAAATATGGTACTGAAAGACCTCCCTGCTAAATCCCAGTTCTTTAATTAATCACGGAATGCCTCCTCATGGATGCAGTGTATACACGTCTTAAGTTAGGGAGGAAAGCAGTTTCATTAAATAGCTGAATTCCTTCCAGAATTATTGGATAGTACAGGATGAAGATGAGTTTTTGCATGCCTCATGAAGAGCGACTGAGGGAACTGGGGCTCTTTAGTCTGGAGAAGAGGAGACCTTATTGCTCTCTACAACTCCCTAAAAGGAGGTTGTAGCGAGGCTGGTGTTGGTCTCTTCTCCCAAATTTCTAATGATAGAACAAGAGGAAATGGCCTCAAGTTGCATCAGGGGAGGTTTAGATTGGATATTAGGAAGAAATTCTTCACTGAGAGAGTGGTTGGGCACTGGAACAGACTGCCCAGGGAGGTGGTGGAATCACCATCCCTGGAGGTCTTTAAAAAACGTGTAGATGTAGCACTTGAGGCTATGGTCTAGTGTCTAGAAAGATGTTAGAATGAAGGTTGGACTTAATGATCCTAGAGGTCCTTTCCAACCATACAGAAGGTAACAGAATACATTTCTGGTTCTGCAATTCAAAGTGCCTGCACTAGGACCAACCAAATAGCTCTACGTGGTGTTTTTTTGTGGAGGTACAATGACATCAGTGCTAACTTAGGAGTCTTGCAACATGGTTTGTGCATATTGTGTGTGTGCACAGTTTCCGACCCATAATATAGACCCAGATAATTTCTCTGTTTTACAAGGACATTGTAGGGATGAGATGTACTAACAATAGTAAAACACTGGATAACTCTGATTTTAAGACTGAAGCAATAAACTTCATCAATTTTAAAGTATATGAAGTGATGTATTGGACAAGCCCTGGAAAATGAAGTTGTAAAGCTGAACTGGGAGCGCACTGGTTAGAAAAAGAGCTCCAGGATAAGCTTACTAACCAAAAAAACCAAAAACAAAACCAGAAAAAATGCTGGTAGTAAACTATGATTTTGTTAGACTTCTTCTCTTTACAGTGTGCTTTCCATTCTACAGGTTCAACGAGGATCATGCAAAAAATGAAGCTTTCCTTAAACCCACATGGGAGACTGAAAAAAACCAGTGCAATAATCACCCATAAGTCTCCTCAGGGTTTTTCTCTTATATAAAGTTCTTCAGTCATAAAATTCAAAAGGTAAAATTTGATTAGGACTACTTCCAAAAGTATTTGTCACTTCTGTTACTAAGGCTTTTTCCTGCCTATTTTTTTTTTTTTAATGACTGTGCTGAGGCACTGATTTTAAGGACAGATATTCTAAATTCATTCAGCAGTACCAGACACCATGCAGTTGACAGTGTTTAAGGAAGGACACTGCAGGGCCGAACTCAGGTCTTGACATACTGCACTGAACAAAGGTAATGTAGTAATAAGCAAGGTCTTTCATGCAAGGATCACAAAGCATTGACAGAAGTGTGTAAGTTAGTAATAAGATTTCTGGTTTACAGCAGAGGAAATTGTGTCGAGGTATTTGACATTTTTTATTCACACAAAACATGAGTTTCTTGTAGCAGTTGCCAGGAGTCACCCACCTACTACTCTGAAGTAGACCACAGCATTGCCTGGAGCTAGAGAGTCTGTCCTAATAAAAAATAACAAGTTTCTGGCTTTCTTTGAGAAAGGAGCCTGAAAGTCTTCAGCCTCTGGGCCAGAGCCAATACAAGGAAGCCCCAGCTTCAAATTGGGTTTAATGTCAGCTCCATGGCAAGCAGTTTGGGAGCCACTGATAAGCAAATCTGCCATAGATCATAGAAGATCCCTGACACCCAGATTGGACCCCACTGTCAGAGTGGTGAGCCCCAGGGTGTCAGCTAACTCCTACCCTTGAAGTGCTGGGGCCTGAGTTGTGAGCCCCAAGCTGCAGTTGACCTGTGAATGAGTCACAACCTAGCAGAATGTTTTGGTTTTCTTATTGGCTTCATGTTCCAGAGGCAGAACC
>JAVSBS010001253.1:0-19057 GCA_033124195.1 Coracias cyanogaster
AGCCGTGGAGATGTGGTGCTGAGGGCCAGGGGTTAGTGGTGCCCTGGCAGTGCTGGGGGAACGGTTGGACTCCATGAGCTTAAAGGTCTTTTGCAACCAAAGCCATTCCATTATTCTAGCGCAGGCTTTGGTGCGGGTGTTGACACAGCAGCTCTGGCCGCAGGGTGCTGTTACATGGGGTGTCTAACAGCAGGGAACATGGATTTTAATCCTGGTGATAGCGCTCGATTAATTCCTGAGGCCATCAAGCCCAGCAGTGATCCAGGCTGTTGCCATGCAGGTGATGTTCCCTGTCCTCCTTTCAGCCCAGCAAGCGCTCTGCCTCGGAGCTGTGTGGGAGGAATGACGGCAACATCAAGGTGATCTTCCCTGATGCTGAGATGGAGGATGCTGTGGGCTGCGAGGCTCCAGTCAGAGCCCAGCCCGGGGACTACGTGTGGGTGAAGGTGACCTCTCTGCAGTGCTCGTTTCCTCAGGCTCTTGTTCTCTAGAGCAGCTGCTGCCACGAGAGCCTAAGATTAGAATGGATCCTCCTCAGCCTTTCTCTTCTGAGGACTGTTGTTGTTCTTCTTCCAGGTGACCTCTGCCAGCTCTCAGACCTTGAGGGGAGTTCCGCTCGGCCGTACCACGCTCTCCTGCTCCGCGGCTCGTTGCTGAGGTATCCCCACTGCTGGTGGACAGAGACAGCACATTTTCTCCAGGAAGAAACAAGGAAGTTTGGTCAGGTGGAGATGGGTAGAAACAGGGACACATTTGTATATTTGAACAGATATATGTATGAAATAATAATATATGTATTTCTGGTTTTGCAACAACCTGCCCCTCGTAGATCTGTGCAAGTTTGTTGGCAGAAAGGGATGGGAGCTGCGTATGGACTTGTCACGCCCAAGAGCTGCGTGGTGGTGTGTTTTCAGTTGCTCTCACCCTCGCAGCACTGTAGCTCTGTCCTCAGTCCCGTCCCTGCTGCAGCGCAGCCAGAGAAACAGGCGTCTGCAGAGCAGGACATTGCTGCTGCCTCGGGTGGGAGCTGCGGGAACTGGTAGTGCCTACAAAACACAGCTCCAGTCGTGGCTGGAGTGCTGCCAACAGGGACAAAGCTCGGAAAACAGGAGGTGGTGATGAGTTCTCTCCAAATATTTGGTAACGTCCCTATCTGCAAAATGCTGGGAAGGGGAGGTGAGAACCTGCACCGTGCCTGCTTGAGGGAATGTGGCACTGAGCTGTGGGATATGAAATGGTGTCTAATGTGCACAAATGATCTGTGGCATCAGACCGATGGAATGTGGCCTTGCCCTTGTGCTGGGGATATTTGGGTCTGGGTTAGGGAGAATTCCCCCATCCCAAGGGGTGGGGCCAGGCTTAGCCCTCGCCTGTTAAAACTGGATGCAGCTTTGTCATCGATGTGTCTGTAGAAGTCCTTCCCTGGGCTCCCTTGAGGAGAGAAACTGTTGCACTGATTTACACGGCCAGGAAGTTCTTGAAGTGCCTCGTACAGGTCCTTGTTTGACCAGCCTGCAACTCGCCCCGGCTGCACTGTGCCTCATTGCGGCCTGGGCTGCTGTGTTTGGAGAAGTGCCTGTCACTGGCACCTGCAAGCAGTCTGTTACCAGACAGGAGAAATACAGATAATCATGTTAAAAGGAGTTGTTGGAAAAGGCTCTATCCAGCCACAAGTTTTGAATGAGCAGCTGATCAGCTCTTAACAGGGCAGCCACCACATGAGTTTGCAGAATTTTTAAATAAACATGAAAGGGTTTTGCTAGAAAGTCTTCCCTCAGCTCTTCCTGGGAGATAATTGTCTCTCTTTGAGAACAGCATGAATATTCATTAGACCTTAGTCTAAGAAACAAATACATCTTGCTCATTATCTCGCAGCCAATTCTCCTTGCAGAAGTGAGGCCGCAGGGCCAGTGCGGGGGGTTTGAGGGGCTCACACATTCACGGGACTGTTTGCTCGCTTCCCTCCCAAGGGGAGAGTTTCTTGGGCCTGAATTCACAAACCCTGGAGCTGCCTCCTGAGCCTTTGGTGGGTTTTTGGGGGAGAAGCAGCGAGGAGCTGTTTGGTTGGAACTACCCGAGGAGGGAGCAGGGCCTATGAGCGTCAGCCCTCAAAAGTGGCAGGTGCAGAAGCCACCACGCGCTCATTAAAGCAGCTGGGTGCGTGGCCCAGATTTAACTGCTCGTTTTTCCCAGGCACCCTGAGACCATGGCCCGAGCCCGTGCCCCGAGAAGGGCTGACCTCCACCTTTCCCTGCTCCGTTTGACCTTCTCCTGCCCAGCGCCTGCTCCAGGGGGGAGCCGCAGCCCCTGGTGCACCCTCCCTGCTCCATCACCTCCGAGCCACCTGTGGTCTCTTTACAATCGTTATTTTAAGAGCAAGAGACTAATGAGGAGGAGAGCTGGGTTTTACATTTTGATGGGAAGGTGAGAACACTCGCTGCACAGGCTCCCTGGGGAGCCATAGCGCTTACCATTTGCCTCGCCTCCTTAGTTTTTATAGGCCTCGGGAATGAAGGCTGAGGTTTTAAGGCAGCGAAGCGTCCATGAGGAAGCGCTTGCAGTGACCTTGGAGGCTGAGTTCCTCTTCTGGCGCTGCCTGAAAGTGGGAGTCGTGTTTTCTCGAGGGCTAGAAGAAGGTGGGAGGCGGTTTCTGTACCAGGTGTCAGGAGATTTGCTCCCTGAATTTGGTTGTTGGGAAGGCTGAGCTTTAGTCTCCTGTTAATTCTGCCTGCTGCTCGTTCCTGTATAATTTCTTTTCCCAGCCTGAGCAGGGACAAGAGTCCCAGGCACAGGACCTTAAATCTGCGCTGATTCATACCTGTGCCTCCTGCAGCTGGAAGCTGAAGCATGGTGGTGTTCCACCTTGGTGATGGAAGGAATTTATCTTGCTGGGGTTGCTGCTGTGGCTCCAGCCCAGAGCTGGATCCTGTGCTGCAGAGGGACACGTGTCCGTGGATCGGCACCCAAGCTCGGCAGGAACGTCTGGGATTTGTTACCAGCAAAGAGGCCTCCGAGGTTTTTATTATCCAGAGTGCAGTGTTTAAAAGGCTTCATTTCAACCAGTTTTGTGTCCTCCTAAGGTGCATTTCGTAATGAAGCTCAGTCCTTGTCTTCAGTATCCTGCACGCTGGGAACAGGCTCTGGTGTGTCCCTGAGGGCCCCAGAAGCCAGCAGCCCTGTTAGACCAGGATCCAGCAGTCAGATTCTGGTTCTTTTGGAGAAAAGCTGGTCAGCCCTGCCGGGCTTCACTTGCCTTGGGCACAGGAGGGGATGTTCCTGGGGCGCAGGACACGGCTGGTTGGGTGCTGGGTGGTGTTTTGGTGTAGGGAGGACCTGGGACTCTTCCTCCTCGATCTGCAGCCCCGGTGTTGTTCTGTGTGCTCAGCCTTCCCGTGTCCACTCGGGAATGCAAACCGCTGGCAAAAACAACCCCGGGCCAGAAGGGCCAACCTCAGGAAGCTGAACTAGAAAGCCAGGGGGAAAAAAGAAGGCACATGAGAGCAGCAGCGGTATTCACGGGGTTTGGGGGTTATCTGCTTGCCCTTTTTGCTCTTAACATTCCTGCGGTTCCAAGTTTATATTCCCCACGCTGGGCAGAGTGGATTTCCCAAGTCAAGGAGACCAAGCACCTTTGAACCCTGCCCCGAGCTGTTCCTGTGAAATGCTCTGCTCAGGACACACCCTGGAAAAGGTCCAGGAGAAGTCACAGTGGTGACCTCTGTCTGGGTCCTCTGCTGAGGTGGATCCTTTAGGGAAGAGCTGGGGGATTGCTGGGAGGTCTGTGAAGTGCGAGGAGGGTCAGCAGGGAACACCTTCAGCGAGGAGCCCCAGAGCCGCGCTTGCTGCCAGCAAAACCGGGCCAGGCTCAGGAGGAGCCGGTCGCCAAAGCAGACCCTCACTTGCCAGCACAACTGAGAGGACGAGGATGCTGCTGGTGAAGGTGGCAGCTCATCAGCAACCCAACCAACCTGCTCCATCAGCAGATTGAGTCCATCTGCTCAGGAAAAGCAGCCTCCAGCCTGCGCCAGCCTCTGGGGACTTGAGGCGGCTGCAGAAGCGAAACACGAACCAGTCCTTGGGATGCTCCTGCCACCATGTGCTGTGCCAGGCACAGGCCGGGGAGACCTCCTGGGCCAGGACACCACTGGAGCTGTGTTGGCAAAGCCCCTGTGCCTGGGGACACGGGGCTGTGGCTACAACTCCGTCCCAGTCTGGTGTTACTGGTACAGGGGGATAATGGTCTGGTTCTAGAACAGGTCTGTGCTGCCTCCGTGCCGAGGCCCCTGTTCCTGCCTCGGCTCCCGGGCTCTGCAGCCCTGCCCTGCAACATCTGCCACAGTTTGTTTTAGTTTAGTTTCCAATGAAAGCAGAGTCTCATCCTGAGCACAGCCTCTGCTGCCAGAGCAAAGCAGCCCTGGGAGCTTTCTCCTTCACGCCCCCCCTGACTCCCTCCCGAGTTAGGACAGGATGGGGCCGGGTTTGGAGGTGGGCGTTGGATAGGTCTTGGCATTACCCGGCAGCTCCCCATGACACTAGTGCCAGGGCCAGTGCTCTGCTCCGGCACGAGCCGGGAGACACCTTAGTCCTTCCAGCCTGTCCCACCACGGGGAAGCGCTGGGATTTATGTGGTGTGCTGTCCCTTGCTCTGGATGGGCTGGGCTGCGCGAGAGGACGTGCTGGCCTGTGGCTGCATTGGCACCCGAGGGCTCGGCCGGTCCTTTCAGGGGTGAGCAGAGCCCTGCCCAGCCTCGCCCCTCCAGCAGCTTCCTCCCAGCCAATTGTCCCAGAGTCCATCTGGAGAACACACAAACCATTTTTTCCTCTGTCCAGCCAGTCGTGCCCCAGTTACACCCATGGGCAAACACCTAATGAGGCATTTGGCAGATCGGTTTTCCGAGCACAGAGCTGAAGTGCTGGGATGACATTTACTTTCCAGCACTAGCCGTGATCTGAGGCATCTGACATCGGGATTTCATAACTCCCACCCTGCACGCTCGCCGTTCCTGCTTGCAGCGGGTGTTGGGTGAGGCTGGACGTCGCCACGAGCACGCAAACAGCTTCACGTGGTGGAAAGGTCACTGTCAGAGAGAACAAGAGCCCATTTATCCTCTGTTCACACAGCCCTGCAGAGCGAACCTGTTTGTCCTCAGGTCTTGGCTGTGCTTACGGAAAGGAGGGACAGATGGCAGCGGGCACTCTGAGCCGGGGTATCTCTGCTCATCGCTGCCGATATTGGCCTAAGGACAATCATTGTCCCCCCTGCCTTCACCCAGTCTTGCTCCCTTCTCCAGAGCTCACCGGGCAGAGCGGTTGGGCTTTTCCCCGTGCCAGGGCTGGCTGTGGGGTGGCACGTCCTTCCCCAGAACCCCCAGTGATCTGGTTCTCCTCTGCATAGCAGTGAAGCTGGAGGCGAAGGTTGACGGGTTCCCTGATGGCAGCTTGTGAGCACAGTTTGCTCGAGGTCAGCCAGAGACCTCAGCTCTGCTGAAGCGGTGGCAGGTGACGAGAGGCATTGCCTCTGAGCCGTGCGCCCAGCAGCCTGCGCTGGGGCTCCAGCGCGCTCCTTCCCTTTCCTCCTGGGTTTTCACTTCAGCAGACAGGCTTCACGGCTTGCCAGCCCTTCTCCCCTGGGCCTCCTCCTTCTCCTCCTCCTCCCTCCACCAGTGCTGCTGCAGGCTGGGGCTCCACGGATCTCTCCTTCGGTGGCTTCTCACCACTATTGCTGAAGCCGGCTCTTTGCATAAAGCTTAGGGATTTAATGCAACATCAAGAACTTTTAAAGGTGCTTTCCATTTCTCAACCCAGTTGTATCATTCATTCCCCACCCCGTCCCCTCACGGTGGAGCCCAGCAGCCCACCCAGCACCCCCTGCCACCGGCAGCTCCCGGACCCGCGTTTCCATCTGTGCCCATCCCGGAGCAATGCGCCTTCCCGGAGCAGTTCGGGGCTGTGAACAGAATGTCAATGGCAGAGGCGCTGACGGTGAGTGGCAGCTCCGATTTCTCAGGGTTTTGTGAATTCAGAGCGTATCTCGCCAGGCTGTCACAGTAACTGCTGCTCTCTGGGGCTTGGGAGTCCTGCGGCTTTCCCTCCTCCCTTGTGAGCAATTTATTTCCTTTACTGACAGCTAACTATTGACTTCTCGTTCTCCTGGAGATGAGATGTCCCGTCTCATCAGGTTTGAATTAGTTTTATCTTTAGACATTCCTATTAATAAGCTCTCATTGTGGTGTCATTACTTGATATCTATTTTCTGATGTTTTTCATTAATGGCTCTATATCTTCCTGATATTTTTTCAACTGGTTTTTTTTTTTTTTCCCCAGCTGGCTGAGTTATTTAATACTCAGACATGGATCAGGGATGTGAAGATGGTCAGACGGCAGTTGGAGGCACGTGTGGAGTGGCTGAGGGGCTGCTGGATGGCTGCGAGTGCAGGGGAGGCCAATGGGGCTGTGATTGGGCTGTGATGGGCTATGATGGGGCTGTGATGGGTTATGATGGGGCTGTGATGGGTTGTGGTGGGCTCTGATGGGCTCTGATGGGACTACAGGGATGGCCACACGCTCACTGCTCCATCTCTCTGCACCCCTGCACCGCCTGCCCAAGCTCTGCCATGCCAGATGCTCTCAAGAGCCTGAGTCAACAGAGTAACTCGAACACCTCCCATGAGGCAGGAGAGCTGCAATTCACTGGGCAGCTCTGTTGGACTCTGGGAAAATGAAGGCTGACTTTCCGTGTCCCCTCCGGCAGGGTCTCTCCCCGTATGTCCTCTCTGGTGCTCTTGGGCATTAGCCCCATGGCTACAAGCACCATTCAGCTCTTTCCCAGATGAATCCTCCTTCCCACTCAGAAGTCTCATCTGGGTCGTGCCTGGGGACATGCTGCATGCCCAGGACGTCCTTGCTGTGGTCCCCTGGGGTGCTTGGGCACCGTGCAGGGACAGGGACTGGGCAGGGTGGCTCTGGGATGTGGGGCGAGCTGGAGCAGCAGCAAACCACAGAACATGGGTCAGGCTGAGCGCCTGCTCCTGAGCCACTATCCAGCGTTCAGCACGGACACTAACGGGAATGCTGAGGTTTTACAGAGCCCCCACCTCATCCCACGCTCTCCCCCGAGCCATAGGGACCTCCCCAGGCCCCTTCTGCCCCCCAAGCATTTGCTGTGCCGCTACCACAGCTTCTCTTTCTCACTGCAAGCATCCCATGCTCAGAAGAAGGCACAGCCCAGGCCTGCGGGGAGCAAGGACCAGCAGAGACCTGGGTCCTCTGGGCAGCAGGAAGGTGTCCAAGGGCTCGGGGGACAAAGCGAACTCCGCAGCTGCCTGGTGTCCTCAGTGCTCGTCCTCCCTGGCTGCTTCCCTCGCCAAGCATCTTTCCCTGCCGGTGATGGGCTCCTCTCCATCCTCCCCATGTTCCATGGCAAAGCCTGGGAGATGCCAGCCCCGTGGGTCCTGCTGTCCCAGGCAGGGCTGGGTGCTCACCCAGCTGGCGAAAGAGGAAAGCAGAGCCAGGGGAGCGCCGGGGCTGCTGTTTGCCTTCAGGGCTTTGCTTTTGTGTTTGCCCTGGCCAAAGTAAACCCTCGCCCAGCAGTCCCAGGCCTCATGTTCGTCTGGTGTGCAAACAGAAGCTGGAGGAGCACAGATGATGTGCTGTCAGCGTACACCCCACAAAGACAAACACCGAGCAAGGAAGAACTGGTCCTGCTCGGAGCTGTGCTCAGCTGGGCACCACTGACCCGGGACCTGGGTCCGGCCAAGGGATCGGATCAATGCTGATCAAGAGCTAAAGGGCAAGAGGATGGGGCCAGACTCTTGTCAGTGGTGCCCAGCGACAGGACAAGGGGCAACGGGCACCAAGTGGAACCCAGGAGGTTCCACCTGAACGGGAAGAGAAAGTTCTTTGGTGTGAGGGTGCCAGAGCCTGTCCCAGGCTGCCCAGAGAGGTTGTGGAGTCTCCTTCTCTGGAGAGATTCCAAACCCACCTGGACGCGATCTATCCCCAAGCTAGAGTAGTATGAGTTTCCTTCTCCTCCTTCAACACCCCCTGCACATCACAGAGCCTTGGAAGCTCGAGATCTTGCTAGTCCATGTGCTTTATAACACACTGCTTTCTACCTAAGATTGTTTTGCTCTAGTTTAAGTTGAGAGAGGTGGCTTGGGGCTTTTTGGAGCATGGTCTTGCTATTTCTGCAGACCTGTTTTGGTTGGGTTGGTTGTTTGGTCATGCCCTGCACAGGGTCCCTGGCTACAGGGCTGCTTGTGTGTCACCATCACCGTTTATTTGGAACATGCCAGGGCTGATAGAAACTGTAATGCCCGGTGTTCAGTTTCCCAGTGCTGCTTTTGCTGTTTACCTGCCTCCTTCTGCTTTTTTTTGAAAAGGAGGAAATTTTCTGAGCAAGCCAACAGAAGCCCTTTGATACAGATAAAGGGAAAACTGGTAATTGAGGTAATTAAGAGCTTGAATCTTGCTTTCTTTTGGAGAAAGGAAAAATCAATGGAGCTCCTGGGTGGCCACGTTGGTGCTGTCAGCAGGAGGGGGATGCGGATGCTCTCCTAAGCCAAGGCAGATGCCAGGGCACGGCATGGCCATGCCGCTGGCTCTCACTGAGGGTGAGGAGTGGGTATTTTCACTAATCTTTGGAAAACCATCTCCCTGAGCATGTACCTGCTCATTGCCAGACTCCTCCAGGCATCTACTGACCCAGTAATGACATTGGGCGTCCCATCATGCTGTTACCACGAGTGACCCTGTGAAGGTCTCTGTGATCTCTACATCACCAGGAGTTGTGCGAAGCCAGGACCTGAGCGTCTGAACACCCAGCCAGGTTTTGGGGGGTTCGGGAACATTCAGCAGGCAACTGCATGACCAGGGAGAGTCACTCATCTCCCATCACTGAGCATCAGGTTCAGCAAACATCCTTTTCCACGAGGTACCAGCAAGAAGATGGCAGAGCCTGCCCACGCACAGCAGGGTTGAGTGACCCAGGCTTGTGTCCTACACGCCGGCAGCACCGGGAATGTGGTGGCTTGGCTCTAGTATCGTATGTACCACATTATAGATAACCCAAAGAGATTCTCCAGTCACCATCAGCATCCTTACCAGACTCGTTGCGTTTCAGTGGCTGTCACTACAGTAAATGACCTGTGCTGGCCACTCCCTTGATGTGTACACAGAGCATTAATCTTTGCACTTCTGTGCCAGGCTAAAAATAGTTCCTTTCTCCTGCCTTCCTGAGTATTCCCACCTCACCTTGTGTCAGCCCATCTCCTCTTGCAGCTGGCTCTTGGGCGAGCAGCTTGTGTAACCCAGCTTAACAAGGGCTGACGACACCATCCCCATGCCCCGTTCCTCTTTCCAACAGGAGCATTCATCACACTTGGAGGATTTTTTCTTTCATCCCAACAGCTCTGATCTTCTGTAAGCCCACGATGCCCAGCCTGCTGCTTCGCAAAGCTGGGCTGGACCTGGGCTTCTGGGAAGGAGAGGTTCAGTCCTTCTTGGACCATCAAACCTTGCACCAGTGACTCCTCCATATTTTACAGGGTTGGGAGCTCCTTAGATGAGAGTCCCAAAGCCTGACCAGAGCGTGCTTGGTTTCAGTGTTATTACTGCTGTCTGCTGTAAATACAGATGTTACTGAGTCCCCAAGTCCTGTCCTACATTATGCTGAGCTCATTTTAAAATCTGGGGACTGAGAGCTGTGTTTTCATGGGGTTATTTTCAGATCCTGAACTGAAATTTGGAGGTGTCCCCAGGGCATCTTTATTTTCAATGTAGGGAAAGTAAGGTGAAGGAGGCAGAAATAACACCCTTCTTGATGTTTCCCTCTCTGAGCAATCAAATTATTGCTTCAATAATACAAAAATCAATAATTCAATAATTCAAAAATCAAATTATTCCAGAGCTGGTGGCTTGGAAAGTGCCTCCAATGGTCACAACTGCCAAGGGCAGTGATTAAACTGCACGTATGGCTCTGGAGAAAATCCAGGTTCCTTTTGCTGCCCTGACACAGATTTCCTTCCCAACCTTGGGCAAGGGTCCTGTTCCCAGGGGCAGCCACATACAATTTTTTTCCCTTGACGTTTAGAGACCTTGGAGCAGCTGGTACCATGATTTAGCTGGTTGCGTGATGGACACAATGGCGTTGCCCCAGACACATCACAGCACTCGATGCTGTGTCATTAACTTACAGAAGGCAGATAAAAGTCTTGCAGGGGCCAGCGGGCTTCCCCACAGGTGCTGGTGGGAGAGCAGGATGGATCCTCAGGTTTTTCATGGCAGAGAAGCTGCTTGGAAGGGGGAGATGTGCTGCAGCGGGTTGTTGTTTGCTTGCTTGTTTCTTTGCAGTGTCTTTCTGTGTTGACAGTTGTGCAGGGTGGTGGGATTCCAGGGAAGGACCATGAGCTGTGCAAATGCTGCAGCGAGCTCCAGCTCCCAGGGATCTCTCAGCTGGCACCACCGGCTGCTTTGCCTTCCCAGCTCGTCCTCCGCTTGCGTGTCATGACACGCGACACTGTTGACGTGTGCATGGCAAGTGTCATGCGTGTGGCCGTAGAGTTGCCAAAAGAAGGCAGAAGAGCTGACGGCCAGTGCCTGTTTGCTTTCTTTGCAGGGAGGCTGCAGCAGATGAGGCAGCTCCTCTCCCTGGCCCTGTGGTTGTGATTGGAGAGAGCAAATCTCGTGGACCACCGTGGGATGGTCTCCCTTGCCGAGCCTGCCAAAGTGCTACCTGGCACAGTGTGAATCATAGAATGGTTTTGGTTGGAAGAGACCTTTAAGTCCAACCATTAACCCGACACTGCCAGGGAACCGCTAAACCATGTCCCTCAGCACCACATCTCCACGGCTTGGAAACCTCTCCAGGGATGGGGACTCCACCACTGTGTCTGCGGGGTGTGGGATGCCCCTTCATGGCCATGGGAGCAGGGATGGGTTGGTGCCATGCTTGGACCACTGGCTCCAGGCAAGAGCATCACTGTTCATAACAGCTTTGGTCCTCTGCTTGTGTGTACTTTCCACGTCAGATTTCCCAGTCTCACAAGCAGAACAGTATATTTCCCCCAAATGGGCTATTTTTGCCCTGTTGTGATGTTCCTGCATGAGCCTCTTCAGGAGCCCCCATGGGGAGAAACAACCTCCAATCTCAGGAGGAGCACCATGAGGTTGATGCTGGTGGCTGTCACTGTAGGTCGGGTTATTTGAATTGGAAATCTAAACACGTAGGAGGCTGCTGCCACCAGGCTGGTGGTTAGGCAAGGCGGGGAGGAAGAAAGGAGCCACGTAAAGTGGAAAAATGGCTTAATTTCTCATGGTGTGAGGGGGAATCGAGAACTATTGAAGAGCAGGCGTGTTCCCACAGAGAGCCCAGCGCAGAGCCGCCTGCTCAGTGCTTTCCTGGGGCTGCTTAATGGTTGGACTTGATGATCTTAAAGGTCCTTTCCAACTTCACTGGTTCTGTGATTCCATGTGCTGCAGTGTGGAGCCATGCGGGGCACGGGCTCGTTCTTACTGAAAAGCATCAGTGGGTGTTTAGGAGGAATGAGGTGTGGTGGTAAAGCCTGCATGCGGCACTGATACTGGTTTTGTCTCTGAAGGGATTGCTGGTATAAGATCAGTCTGCAGGGAAGAATGTACTGAAGCACCTGGAGGCACAGGCCAAAATCCAAATTCCTGATTTCCAGACCATTCCTTCTCCTGGTCGCAGCCTGAGGTGGGTGGCCATGGTGCCACGTAGGAAGCCAGCCCAGCAGGAACTGGAGCTGTGCCATGGCAGGATGCAAGATACATTTGTGACTTGTAGCTCTTTCTCAGCCTCTTCTTCTTTTCTTCCAGGATCATACCCCACCTGGAGAACTCGCCTTCACAAGGTTCACTGAGTAGCCTGCCTGGCTCCGAGATCTCAGAAGCTACGAGGACTTACTTGCAAGGAGTGAGCCGCTATGACCTTGATGAGCTCGATGCTTGCTGGTTGGAACTTGTTAATATGGAGCTGAAGGAGATGGGTGAGTCTTGCTGTTGTTTTCCTCTTGGAATCCTAGAATGGGCACTCAGGCTTTTTAAGTAACCATGTGGAACAAAAGGTCTTGAGGAAGAAATCTTCATTAAGACTCCAGAGGAGATCATGCAGATTGTAACAGCGCACGATCTTGAGTGTATCTCAATGCTTCTCACTCACATAGGGGTTTTGGGATGTGATGCAAGAAGACCAGGGCAAACCAGATGATGATAGAAAGGTCCAGATCACTCAGTGACTGTGCTCTGATGACATGGCCATCCTCATCTCCTGTACTGATCGCTGCAGAACCTCTGCAGCGAGACAAGGTGTTGATCAGGATGGGTATGTTGAGCCTGACTCCTCTTCCTTTGACTGGCCAGATCTGAAAGTATGTCTCCAACATTTCTCCAGCTGTAGCCAGCGGGGCAGATGAAGGAGAGAGGATTGCTTAGTCGAAATGTAAATCCTCAGCAATGCTGGCCCTGGGTTGTCCCTCCTTTCCCCGTTGTCTCTAAATATCACAGCGTAACTTCGTCTGCATCTCTGCTGTTATATCACTGCACATTCCTCAAATCCTTTAGTGCATTTCGGTGGAGTGCAAGTACCTGCGCTTGGAATTTGACCACTGGCACTGGTGCTTAGCATGGTCTGCTGGGCAGATTTGTTGGCACAGACGCGTGGGTGTGTAGTCCTGCCAGGCTGTGGAGGGATTTTCCAGTCCTTGTTAGGTAAGGGCTGCTGTGGTGTGGCTGCTGCTATGCAGGTAAGAATAACGACCCAATAAAACATTCACCTTGTGAGGTCAGTGACAGCTGAAGCGTGCCTACTCGAAGCATTACTCCCTGTTGCAAAGGTCTTTCAAGGATGGGACACAGTATGTTAGCAAGTGCTTGAGCAGATGGGATCATGCGCTGCTGAGCAGGGAGGTTGTGCTGAGTCTCGCAGCCTCCTGGCTCAGAGCTGCAGCGATTCAGGAAGGTTGCAGTAAGATTTAGTTTGGTAAGCTTGCAGGGAACGTAAATGAGCTCAGAAGTTGGCCACCACATTGGCTGATCTTGGTTGCAGAAGATCTCTGTTCTTCTGATGTCCTCATGATTTACAATTAAATTCTATGACTCTGATCTCCAGGACCTTGTGAATGTTGTAGAGGCTGCTTTTGGAGTTTGGTTAATTATCTATTATATGTATCTTGTGTACAGTATTTCCCACTTGGTGTTGTGGAGCCCATAGTTATTGCTAGCAAACCACAGCCAGCTTTGCCCTCATTAACTGGCCTTGTATGAGCAGCCTCAGCTCTGTCATTAGCACACCCAGGTTTTGAGACACTGGCGGCTACCGACAAGTCCTTGGCCAGACCAGCGTGCTCCTGGGCAAAGCTGAGCAGCTTAGTCCTACTCAGGTACCTTACAGAGGATCCATCTTCTTAACCCTGCATCAAGACCACACTGGACATCCTTCTGACTCCATGATGTATCTCCACTGTGTTTTCTCCTGCATTTCCCTCATCCTCTCCACAGCTGTCAGAAGTGTCTCTGGGCTCCAGTGAAGGGTTGTCTCTATTTCCACCTACCCCTTGCACGTATTTCATAAGTCTCTAGAAAGGCAGCAGGCAGAGATTTGGCTTCTGCAGCTCAGTTGGGTTAAATGTGGCTCGCTTTGTTATTTCTTCAAAGTATTAGGTTACAAATGCAGTGTCTTAAATGGCTTTCAGATGGGGAGCTCCCATGCTGCTGGGCAGCCTGAAGGTTGAGATGAGCCGGGTGCTGTCAGGGCAGGGATGCTGGCTGTCCCCTGCGGCTGGCATGTCCCTTCTGCGTTGGCATGTGCCAAACCTGGGTGTGTAGGGGGAGAGAGGCGGCTTTGCCATCCTCAGCAGGGGAGCTTGAGTATCAGCAGAGCCATGTACCCTTGGTAGCCTTGCTCCTTGCAGGTGTGTTGGGTGGGCTGGCATCGCAGCGTCCTGCTGAGCCCACCCTGAACCCGATGGTGGGACACAGGCTGTGCTTTGCCGCTGACCCTCTGTGCAATTTTGAGCAAGCTGCCTTTTTCTTCCTCCAGCTCCTTGTCACTTATCAGCCAGTCAGCTTTTTTCAGGGACAGTCCTTAGGAGGTCTTTGTCCAGCACTGGGCTGGATGGGACCACAGCCTCTGATGAAGCCCCTGAGCCCTCCTGCCATAACTAACCATGGTTGGTGATAACAAACCCCCGGGATTTTAGCAGTGGTAATGCGAAGAGCCTCCCTGGCCATCAGCTGACTCTCCAGCCCGTTTCTGTTGCTGAAAGAGCGCAGTAATTACTGGCTGAACCTTAAATATGCTGGGGAGAGAGCAGCTTTGAAACCCAGCGCTTGGCGTGTGAAATCCACTGCGGATATGGCTTCAGCCCCAAGGATTCTGCTCTCTCGCCCCATCCCCCAGCCCTCCCGACTTCTCCAGCAGTGCGAGGGCTAGTGCATATTTTCCAGTGACTTGAAAGGGAAAACATGTGGCATTGATTAATAACCCATCCCTGGCGCCGTGGAGAGCTGGGGTCTGGCAGGTAGGGAGCGGGATGGGCGCTGGAGCTCCTGGCTGCAGGACCACGGTCACATCCTGCACCAGCCACGCCTGGTGCTGCCTGGGGGGCTGGACCACAGAGGCTGCTCAGGCAGTGGGCTTCTTGGAGGAGGATGCATTTTCCTGCCCGTGGAAGGGATGAGGTTTGGGTGCTCATAAAGCTGTTGCAGCAGATCTGTTGCTGCTCTTGGGCTGGAGCCTCTGCTCCATCTGCTTCCCGTATTCGAGAAGCCAGGTGCAGCAGCGGTGGCTTTTGGGTGCCCTTCATCACCCAAGGCGCATTGCCGCTTGCCTAGGTTGGTCTGAAGGCACTCCATAAATAGTGCTTTCTCCCGGAAGCCCTTGACATTAATGACATACTGAGATTTCCAAACCAGCTCTGCTAATCTCTGAGATCATTAACATGACTTAACTGGAGAACTGCAGCCTCTCCTCCTATTCAGAGAAGGCAGGAGTTATCTCCCAAGCGTCAAGAGATAGGCAGAAGTTTAAATTCCTCCTGGGTGTTTCACTGAGCCCTTGTCACTGGGCAGTCCAGGGGCACAATATGTCATTCCCAAAATATTTAATGACAAAGAAGGAGCCTGATTTCTGACTGGCTCTTGAGGAGCGGCGGGGAGGAGAGCTGGAAAACACCTATGAGGTCATCCCTCTCGCTTTGCTGGTAGCGCGGCGTTGATCCACATAGGACATAGCACATGCCTTTTCCAGTCCTTTTTAGGTCACTCCAGGGATGGACTTTTATCACTGAGATCAGATAAACCTCCCGATAGCTCCAGCTCTCTGCTGGTTCCTCTCCCAGTTAGGTGGGATTGCTCCGAAAAGCACAAGTTTTACATGTAAAGCAGCTTTAAATAGTTTTAAAAGTAAGACGCCTGAGGAGCTGTTACTGCACTCGGTAGAAACGTACAGCTTAAAGAGATGAAATCAATATTTAAGCATGCCTAAATGTTTTCTTTGTTGCTGCTGCAATATGAGATCGTAAAAAGAGTGGGTCTGAGGGAGCCTGAATGAAGCCCTGAACCAGATTTCTGTATGTGCCACTCCAGGCAGCACACGCCTCTCCTCTTAGAGAGGGGCCGTGCCTTAAGTCCTCGTTTTTATATTAACATTTTATGCTGTATTTTATGATCTTTACTAAATCCAAAGCTATTGTAAGAGCGGGGCTAGAGCGACTTCAAAGCCCAAGGCTGAAAGATCCCTTTGCGGTGATCGGCGCTTCATAAACACAGGGAAAATCCTCAAGAAATTGCTAAAAACGTTGCCGGAATCAATTTTGCTGAAGGCAGAGTCGAAGTTTCTAAGTATTCCCTTGACTTAATCCATATGGTGTATGCTGCTCACATATGCCCACCACAGCTTCTATCTTGGGAGCTGGAGGTGTTCCTGGGATTTTATGGCAGGAACATGCAAAGGTCACATGTCTTGCTTTTGAAGCTCCGGGGGGAATTCATCACTGCGTACTTGAGATATGTCTGTGTACTAATGAGACGATACCTCCCTCGGCGGAGGTGAGCTTGGTCAAGTAGATGTGGAATAAACCGAAGGCGGTGGAGTAACCCCGGGGAAGATGTGCTCAATGAAGCAGAAGCTGCCGTTAAACACACGCCTGGGAGAGTGGCTGCTTCTCTCCCTGGCAGGAGGCCCTGTCTAGGCTACCCCCATCCCACCGCATCCTTTCAGGGTTTGAGGAGCCCCTTTCTTCCCCCATGGGACATTGGTGCTCTTCAGACAGAGCCTGTCCCCACGCAGCTGCCAGCCACCCATGGGTGCCCGTCACCATGGCCAGGCTCCATCCACTGCAGGGTCACCCCAGTATCTGTCATTTGAAGCTCTTCCATTATTTTAAGGACTTAGAGCACAACTCCCTGCTGTCCTGTGGTGGCAGAGGCACAGAACCATTCCTCACCAGTGCATCTGGCCAGAGGGATTCCTGCGATGCAGACGGTTGCCCCCCAGTGCAGGGGATCCAGGGGCTGCTGTCCCCCCAAGGGATGCTCCCCAGCCCTGGCTGGAGGACAATGTGCAGAGCTCTGTCCTTTCTGTAGTGGGATCACAGAATCAGAGTGTGGTAGGGACCTCTGAAGATCACCTCATCCATCCCCCCTGCTCCAGCAGGTCACCCAGAGCAGGGGGCCCAGGATTGTATCCAGGCAGGTTTGGAATCTCTCCAGAGAAGGAGACTCCACAGCCTCTCTGGGCAGCCTGGGACGGGCTCTGACACCCTCACAGCAGAAAAGTTTATCCTCCTGTTCAGCTGGAACCTCGTGGGTTCCAGTTTGTGCCTGTTGTGTCCTATCACTGGGCCCCACTGAGAAGAGTCTGGCCCCGTCCTCTTGCCCCCTGCACTTTAGCTGTTAATGAGCATTGATCAGATCCCCTCTGAGGCGTCTCTTCTGCAGCTCAGCAGCCCCAGGGCTCTCAGCCTTTCCTGGGCACAGAGATGCTCCAGGCCCCTCAGCATCTTTATAGCTTCCACTGGACTCTCTCCAGTAGTTCCTTGTCTTTCTTGAACTGAGGAGCCCAGGATGAATGTACTGGGAAGGGGAGAGTTAACTGGTGCACCAGCAATGGATGTAGGACTGGGGCGCATCCCTGCCCTTCCCTTCTGCTCTTAGTGACTTGGCTCATCCTGGCAGAGCTGGATTTTGTGTCCAGAACACCCAGCACAGGGCCGGAGCGATTCCCGCGAAGGCAGAAGATAACAGCGGGAGCAGTCTCTGTGGCGGTGTGTGGCGTGGTGGTGCTGAGGAGCTGTGGCCGGCACGATGCAGACGTCCCAGCAATGCCTGGACTTCACCTCTCCCTCTTCCAGCAGCAGCCCTGGATGGCAGCCAGGCCGTATCCTTGCGGCTCCCAGCCCGGGGAGGGCTTCCCGAGGCCTCGTTCTCAGCATGTACTCTATGAACCAGCACACTTTGTTCTCGAGTGTTGAGATTGGACTTCCTTTCCTCAGTCGGCGACGCAGGCTGGCTGTTGACTCATCAGCAGCTTCCCTTGGGCTTTGCTGCAGAAGGGGCAGGCAGGATTCTGCAGCAGTTTGTGTATCTTTTGGAGCAGAGCTTTTATTTTTTTAACATGATCTTTTTTTTTTTTTTTTTTTTTTTCCCCTTGCTATTTTTCTTTCCTTCCCTCCAGCTCATCGTGAAAAACATGTGAGTTTGGGGCTAGCTGATGGCACGCTGGTGATTTCACAGGGGGCTGTTTCTTGGGTCAGTTATCCCCATTCTGTGGCTGCCCACCCTTAAATATCCCTGGATTCTGGTACTCTTCAGAAATACAGGGGTGCTTCCCTTTCAAGATCTGAGACTCTGCTCTGATCAAAAGAAACAAAAACCCTAACTGCCTGTGGCTTAAGTGTTTAGATCATGAGCCCTGGGACGTGGAAGCGTGGGGAGAGGATGTCTTGCTGCCTGCATGCTCCTGGGGACCTGGGGGTTGTTGCTGGTCCATAGTGAGGACAGGCTGGCCAGTGGCACTGATCCAGGACAGCAAAACCCCTCCTAGCCATGTAACATCAGTGAGGTCCCTCGGCAACTCCATTGGTGGGAAAGGGTTTCCCATCAGATCTGCTCAGGCAGCCCTTGTCCCTGCAAGCAGCAGGGAGGGATGAGTTGTTTGCCTGGTGGTCTCTCCTGCTGGTCTTGTAGATCCCTGATGGAGGATGGGGTGAGTCACCCCTGCAGCAGCAGAGGTTTGGCATTTCAGAGGGTCTGGACTCTGCAAAGGTGGTACCAGGGCTGTAGAGGGTTGTTAGCTCGTTCCCAGTGCCTGTGAGTGCCTTGCAAAGGAATAAGCCTGATTTACTCTGTTGCTTTTAATCATTTCTGGTTTACAATCTGCTTGACAAGTTCTCGTGTGGGCTTTCAGCAGGTCCTCACCTTTATGAGTTTGCTACGGGAAACGTGTTAATCCAGCCTGTTCTTACCTAATACTGAGCCACTTGGACTTTTATTTTGAATGTTTGCTAATCCTCCCAGTGGATGCCTGTGGTTTATACTGGATCAAGCACACAGAAAGTCAAGTGTGTTTCAGCAGTAAATATATAGAACGAGCAGGCTTGATTTCCTGCTGCTCTGTAACGAGGTTTACAGCTCTTGGGACAGACTCCAGTTTGGTTCAGCCTCTGGAGCCTCCACATCTTGCTCCATCACCTCTGCTCTCCATCCAGAACCATGAATTTAGTGTCCAGCCAGGCAAACCGTAGCAGATCTGATTGCTGCTGCTTGCAGCCGCAGCAGTAATTAAATCACCTCGTAGTGATTTAGTGCACCTTGTGTCCCCTTGAACAATACAAGAAACTATTACTCTTAAGTGCTCCTTAGAGTGATAGGAGGAGCAGGACAGCCTGGCAGCACGAATACAATCACAGAATCATAGAATTGTTTTGGTTGGAAGAGATCTTTAAGATCATGAAGTCCAACCATTAACCCAGCACTGCCAGGTCACCACTAACCCATGTCCCTCAGCACCACATCTCCACGGCTTGGAAACCCCTCCAGG
>JAVSBS010001253.1:21755-34992 GCA_033124195.1 Coracias cyanogaster
AGGGGCAGGATCCCCTCCCTGCCCTGCTGCCCACGCTGCTGGGGACGCAGCCCAGGAGGACGTTGGCTCTGGGCTGCGAGTGCACGGGGCCGGCTCAGCTCCAGCTTTGCGCCCCGCAAGATCCCCAAGTCCTTCTCTGCAGGGCTGCTCTCCAGCCCTTCACCCCAGCCTGTGTTGACTGGTGGTTGCCAATGCTCTGGCTTTGTCTAACCCCTTCCCTGCCCTGTTTCATCCAACCGGCACGATGCCAAGAGCAAGCCGGTGGCTCCGTCCCGGCTCCGGCATGCGGGGCTGGTTGTGTCACCATGCCAGCACAGGATGCTTGACATCGCTGAGCTCCAGTGGCTCCTGTGCCAGCCTGGGGCTCTGCAGAGATCCTGCACCCATCGCCGGTGCTGCTCCAGAATAAAACAGGTATTGGCAGGTTCCTCGGCGTGTTGCAGCGCAGCAGCCCAAGCGCTTGAACGGCCCGTGATAGGGAAGAGTGTTGTCTGTCTTAGATGGTATCTCAGACTCGACACAGACATGTAAAATGCCAGGCTAGATTTTTGCAGAGACTTGTCAAGCCAAGGGAAACCGTGCCAGTGAGAAACGTTGGGGAAGAGCTTAAAAAGGCAGACAATGGTGTGTTTGCTTGCCGAGCTCGCCTACGGGTTGCTTTCCTCCTTGGCAAGAGTTCTTCCAGCCTGTCCATGACCAGGGCTGGAAGGCACAGCCCCTGCCAGCCCCATCCAGCCAGAGGTGCTGGGATTGTTCCCTGGGACCCCCCGGTGCTGTCCCTCCTTAGCCCTGGGTGCTTCTTGGGGACCCAGAGCTCAGACTAGGACAGGGACATCACACTGTGGCTGGAGAGCTGGCCAGGATGGCAGAATTCTCATCAGTTAATAACTGCTTCATATTAGTTCTTCTTCCAGCCTTTTCCCCCTTCTCTGCTCATAAATGAGATACTTTCTCCCGTTGCCTTGCAACGGGGAAGGTGGACACCACCATGGGTCAGGCTCCTCCGCTGCCTGGAGCATCCTGGCTGTCATCACAGATAATATATGCAAATAAATTACAAAGGTTAAGTGTTTTTTTTTACATCCTGCTTGTGTCTGCATCCCCACCTCTTTGCTTTCCCCACTCGTGGAATGGAGATGGGCTGTGGTGGGGACTTACCTCTGCCTCTTACCCCTCATGGAGAACCTCACTTCTGCTGCTGACAAATTTTTTTCCTTCTTTTTTCCCTTATCTGGAGTCACCTCAAGTTGCGTTTGTAGCACCAGGGTCTTTGTGTGCCGGTGAGAGGTGGCACTTTTGGGAGCAGCGTTCAGCGTGGCATCATTTCGGTGCTGCCGAATTTCCTGCTCCTGGCAGGAGCATCCCCCCTGAAACACTGGCCAGGTGTCCTGCTCCTGGAGATGCTGCTCTGAAAAAGCCTCTCCTGGTTATTGGCCTCGTATTCCTGGTTGTCACTGTGGAGAAACCTCTGCTGAGACACCTCTGCCATTTCTTTCCACTAAAGATCCTGGTATGGGGGGAATAAAACAACGCAGTGGATCTGAGCCTGCCTGGGTCTGACCTTCTGGTTCCACTAAACGTAACCAGGGAAAAAAAAAAAACCTCGTTTGCCCTCAATTTCAGTCTTCAGCTTCAGTTTTACAGTTCCGTTTAATTGGCCTTAAAAGGGTCAATTTTCAGTCTTAACAATTAGAGCATTGACTTTGTGCGGCCAGAGCTTGTCTGAGCCCTCGCTGCAGAAAGCATCTTTGCAAAACTTGTCTCCTTGAACATTTAAACTGTCAGACCTAATTATCCGCATTGCTTCAGCTGAATGGGTTTCTTTCCTCTCAGCCAGCAGCAATATTTTGTTACTGTCTGTGAAACATAAACTGCATCCCGAGTTCGAAGCAGCCGTTTTCTGAATCGCCGCTCTTCACCACCGCCGCGGATTTCTCTCTTGAGTTGCCATCTAAAACGCTCAACCCTTTGCAAAACGCTCCCCGAAGGCGGATGGGCTCCTGCGCCGGAGCCGCATCCATGTCCTCCTCTACCTTCTGCCTTGCAGAAAAGCCCGAGCTGGACGAGATCACCCTGGAGCGAGTGCTGGAGGAGCTGGAGACCATGTGCTACGAGAACATGAACATCGCCATCGAAACAGAGGAGGGCTTAGGCATCGAGTACGACGAGGACGTGGTGTGTGACGTCTGCCGCTCGCCGGAGGGGGAGGACGGCAACGAGATGGTGTTCTGTGACAAGTGCAACGTCTGCGTGCACCAGGTGAGCCCCCGCCGCGGGAGCAGCGGGTTTTGGCTGTAGGCACATCCTCTGGGTTCCTCCCATCCCCACTGTCGCCCTTTCCCCGAGCAGCTGTAGATCCCTGTTAAGCTCTTCTGATGGATCCCTGGTGTGTCTCCAGTGAAGCGAGGATAGATGGGGTCTGGGATAGCTGGCAGACAGCAGACTGGCTTTTCTTACTTGCTTGGCCCCAACCTTTATAAGTGCCCACAGAAGTAGAATAGAATCATAGAATCACAGAATGTTTTGGGTTGGAAGGGACCTTTAAAGGTCATTAGGTCCACCTCCCTGTAGTCAAGCAGGGACATCTGTAACTACAGACAACACGGTCATGGTAATGTTGGGTTGATGGTTAGACTTGATGATCTTAGAGGTCTTTTCCAACCTTAATGATTCTAGAGCAGGTTGCGCAGAGCCCCATCAAACCTCACCTGCAGTGGTTCCAGGATGGGGCATCAACCACCTCTCTGGGCAGCCTGGGCCAGGGTCCCACCACCCTCAGTGTAAAACATTTCTTCCTTCTCTTTAGTCTAAATCTCTCCTCTTTTAGTTTAAAACCATCACCCCTTGTCCTGTCACAGGCCCTGCTGAAAAGATTGTCCCCATTTTTCTTATAGGCCACCTTTAAGTAGTGAAAGGTTACAGTGAGCTCTTCCTACACAACCAGAGGTCAAAACCAACTTTGTGCAAGCTTGCTTTTCTCCCTCCTTATTCTCTGGCCTCTGTGATACTTTATTTTATGCCTCTTCTTCCATTAACGTCCTTATTCTTCTTTCTGTACCCCATCTTTTTTAAACTGCAGCGGGACCTTTAGCACCCAGCAGTGACCAGCACCACGTGCAGGACTGGCTGGTGGGCTGGGAGGGATGCGGGTCCTCAGCCCTGCACTCACTGGGCTTGTGTGGACCTCCAGTGTCCTCCCTGGCGTTACAGTGGGTGTAGTGGGACCTTCCAGCTCCACTAGCACTGTCTCACATCACAGGGTTTCTGTCCCAGCGTCTCAACTGGATGAGTGTAGGATTTCATTTTATTTTGCTGCCTGGAGGAAAACAATTTTATTTTTAGAATTGAATGCAAATGCTTCAAGCCCTTTCTAGGGGGGTCTGGTCTCCTGTGCTTGGGAAACCTTAGCAAGGAGAAAGCAGCCTTGTGAGGTTCTCCTTGGTCCCGTGTGGGTCCAGGGAGGTTTCCTGGTCATGCTTCAAGGAGAAGCCTCGTGCAGTGCTGGTATGGTGGTGGCAGCTCCTGGGCTTCACCCTCTCTGTGAAGGGTTTGGGGATTTTTTTTTCTTCTGAAGAGAGCCATTTGCTCATCTTTTGGGCAGCTTTTCCATCAGTGCTTCCTGGAGGTGGGAGAGCGTTGGAGATATCTATAGTTGCGGGAGGTGGGTGTTTTGAATGGTTTCCATCAGTGAATCAGATTCCACAAAATACCAGGACGGTTCAGGGTGGGGGGTTGGATTTTCCATGGTTTTCAGGGAGCAGAGTCCAGCCCTAAGCCTGATGCCAGCCTGTAAGCTGCCTATGATTTAATTCCTGCCATGATTTACGCCCCAAGCCACGAAGTCCAGAGCCACGGCATGGAGTGTTATGTGCTACCATGTTTGTTGTCTAACCTGCCCCATACCTTTGCCAGCCCCACGTCCAAAATCTACAGATGATGCTGGAGACTCCTGCAGGCATCCAGATCCTGATGCCACAGTGGGCAGCAGCAGAGTGGGGCTGGGGTCCCGTGGGACACAGTCGGAGCCATGCCTGGTCCTCCTGCATCCCAGCAGGATGGGACAGAGGCAGGGTTGTGCTCAGACACGCGTTGGTGGGTCATGGTGCTGGAAGGGATCCTTGGAATCATCTCATCTGCATAACACAAGCCATGAGGCTTGCTATTAATTAATTCCTAAGAAGCGTAGCTTTTAGAAAACACATGCAATCTTCATTTTTAAATTTTCAGCAAGGAGGAATCTTCCCCCCTCCTCTGCTTCTAAATCGTTGTGGTTCATCGTTCTCAGGGTGGCAATGTCATGCTTCTATTTAGCACAGGAATGATCCATCCCCAGCTTCCAGCCACCACGCCGTGGCCCTGTCGTTAGCGAATTCCCATTCCCTGCCGTGGGGACACGGCTGAGTCCTCCCTCCTTTACATGGACCACACCAAGCTCAGCATCCTCCCTGGTTTTTTGGTGTCCCCTTCTCAGTTGAGCCCATGACAGGCACAGTGATAAAAAGCTGCTCTGCTTCTACTCTTCTCCAGCTCCATGTTCCTGGAGCATCTTCTGCCTGGACTGGGAGAGCATGTTTAGCTGATAACCCACCTTGATTCCAGAGCTGCTCCTTGTCCAGGACAGAGGCCCTGTAGTATTTGCTCCTAGGAGCAGAACTCGGCTGCTCTAAAACCTCTAGGAATAAATAACTGAGAGCCAAGACTCTGCTAGAAATGCACACTGGTCATAATTCCTCTTTTCCCCTGGATTTTGAGTCAATTGATGCTTTGGGGCCACCCAAAGCCGCGTTATGAAGTCTGTGCTTGGCCAGTAAAGAGCAAGGAGATGCTTTTCCACGCTCATCCATCCCCACATGACCCGCAGCGGCGGGATGAGAAGCTGTTCTTTTTTGGGGGTAAACTTCAAGAGGGAGAGTTGACAAATGCCTGGGCTCAATTTACAGCCGACAGCGCGGGGGGGGGTCCTTATCGGCAGCGTCCACTTGCCTTCTGGAGGGACGTCAGAGCAGCCAGGTCTAGAATTAATTGCATCACCTTGCTGAAAATAGCCCCCGGCCCCGCATTAGTGCCAAGGCAGTTGTCTGCTGCTCTCTGAAAGCCCTTTAAGTGCAAGTTATCAGGACCTGCCCGTTAAAAACTGCCTCGTTTGGGTAGTAGCTCTTTAATACAGTCATAAGCTACGGCCGAAGTGGGAGGTATTTTATCAACATCATTTTGTGATATGGCTTATCATTTGGCTCTGTTTGGAAGAGAAATATTTATGAAACTCTTTGTAGGGAAGAGAAATATTTATGAAGTCCTTTGGCTTTTGTGCATCCTGTGCTATTGCAGCAGGTCAGGGAGCTCCATGGGCAACCCAGGTCCTTTAGTTCTCACTCTCTTGGCTGTAGACTTGTCCATGACTCCTTTAGATTTATCATCCTTTATGGCTCCTCCCTCCTGATTTATATTCATTACTGTGGGTTTCCCCTCTTTACCTTTCCCTAGTTATTTTCTCTTCCCCTTCAGGCTGTGTTGGGTCTGTAACCAGCGTGGCCGTCTTGCTCAATCCTGGGGTTGTGGCTTTTTAGCCCTCAGCTACCTCAGAGGTTTTCTCCACGGAATATTTCTTTACTTCTCTGAGTGAACGCAGGTCTGGTAGCTGCTCAGGAGCAGGCAGGAGATGAGCGGGCAGATGTCCATGCCACGGAGCTGCTGGTGGTGGGGCTCTGATGGAGCAGCCTGGTTGCCCACCCCCAGCCTGGAGCCAGAGGGATGCTCGGTGCAAGGCACAGCACATTTTTTTACATAACTTCTAATTAAAACCCAGGACATACTGATCCAGCATGAGTATCCCTGTGAAAAAAGAGAAGGTAGGAAGGAAGAACTTGACCTTGCTGCCTGTGACTGCGGAGCTGCTTTACATCTGCTCGTTATTAGGATGCCCAGATAAGCCAGCGGTAGTGAAAAAGGTGGGAGTGAGGGAGAAGATGTGGGAGGATGCTCCTCCTGGGCTACTGGGATTAACCATCCTCTTTCCTGTCTTTGCAGGCATGCTACGGCATCCTGAAGGTCCCCATCGGGAGCTGGCTGTGCCGGACCTGTGCCCTCGGCGTTCAGCCAAAGTGTCTGCTGTGCCCCAAGAGAGGGGGAGCGCTGAAGCCCACCCGGAGCGGGACGAAATGGGTCCACGTTAGCTGTGCCTTATGGATACCTGAAGTAAGATGTTTCCCGACCTCCTCTTGACATGCGGCTGGGCGCAGAGCTGGTTTCCAGTCTCAGGATGTTCATTAATGGTCTAAATAGCAAGTCCAGTTTGGCTCGTCAAGCCGTGCCGAGGTCAGGGCTGTAACGCTGGTCGGTCACTGGTCTGTGTGTTTAATTAGCAGCCACGGGGCAGCCCGTTAGGGAGGTCAGAGAGGTGAGTGCAAGGGTGCAGGGGTGGAGGGCATTCACCAGTCCTCTGGGCAGGGTAAAGCTAATTCCTTGTGCCCATTTGAGGTACACAGCAACATCGAGGTGAGGAATTAGTTCAGAGGAAACACCGACATAATTTTTTCCTTCCATTTCATCCAGGTTTCTTTCTGGTTTTGAGGGTTTGGGGGGTTTTTTCCCAATTATATTTGGCCCTGAAAAATAACAATAAATCCATCCCTCATTCAGACTGCCACAGACACCCCCCCCCCTGTAGATTCGGGATGGTAGCCAGTATTTACAACTTGTCTTCTGTTTGGTGGCCAGGTTAGCATTGGATGTCCTGAAAAAATGGAACCCATTACGAAGATCTCACATATCCCAGCAAGCAGATGGGCTTTGTCCTGCAGCCTCTGCAAGGAATGCACTGGAACATGTATCCAGGTACGTATCTCAGCACCAAAGAAACTCAGACCTCCGGGGTTGTGCCTGTAAAAGCCACTGGAGATTCTTGAGATGTTTGTGGATGTGATCTGACCAAGGCTTATTCCTGCACTGAGTAAATTTAATGACATGGAGCACGAGCGCCCATCAGACATCATCAGATGTTGTTTACAATCATTTAATGTATTGAGTGCTAAGAATCTAGATTAACTTTCTTTGCATAACAGAGTGATGTTGCTGTAGTGACACTAATTACCGGGACTGCAAACGACCTTGGTTTGAAATCGGGAACCTCCAGCAGAAAGGCTTGGCATAGCTGCCAGAAAAGTCAAATACTCATGAGATACATAGCCCAAGTCTTTCACAAACCCATGGGGGTTGGCTGGGAAGCCTTCCAGTTGGGGGATATCAGGAAGCCCCAGGATTAGGTAGTCCTCACTACTTGGAAAATAGAGTATTTACCATGTATTACATTCCCACATTTTCTCCACACCTAAGGAAATCCCTGCAGACACCTGGTTGCCTGCTCTCCTACAGCAGCAGTGAGCTGAAGCGAGGGCGAGACGTTCTCATTTCAGACCGAAAGCAGGATGCTCTGAGCTTTCCTATTGCAAAAGTGGGAGAGAGCATCCAGGGCCACGATCTCTCTTCCCCAGGGAGCAAAGAGCAGAAGCCCCCATCCAAAATGCAGCACGCTTTGGTGTGAAAGCCTTTGGGAATCCTTCCTTCATCCAGTCGTTCCTCCTGCTTCCTGCTCTGCCAGCGTAAGATGCCAGGAATCCCTGGGGATGGGCTGCGGGATCTCCTGCTCTAGGGACCAGCGCCTGTTGCTTTCGTTGGCAGACCGGGTATTGAAGCGTGCAGGGAGGCATGGAATAACTTTGAAATATTAAGAGAAAGTTTGGGATGTGTACCAGTCCCAGCTGATCAGCTCCTGTGCAGCAATGGGAGCTGCATCCTGGAGATCTGGCACACGCAGCGGTGGCCACTGGAGACCAGAATAGCTGACTGGTTGCAGAAGGGTGATGGGAATGGGAGATCTGCAGGTTCTGCTGTCTTTGTGTGGGCTTCATACTTTAAAGGGAGCTGTTTAAAATCAATCCCTGTCGCTTGAAATGGAAACTCACAATACTTCTTTAAATCTCTAGCGCTGACTCACTTCTTTTTTGATGGCTCTGGGTGGATCTGCTTATTCACCCTGCCAGATGGAGATACTGTGTCATAACGGCAACTGCTTTCAAAGAACGGAAGGGCAGGGAAGGAGGCAAACAGGCTTGGCAGCAGCGGAAAGAATTCAGCTTCTCTGAGGCTTCATCCTCTTAGTGCTGGCGTGGCTGCGAGGTCGCGGGGACCACATGGGTTTGCATTAAAGGTCACCTGAGATGGAACAGGAGCTTTGTTGTCTCGTGTGCCGGCAGCTCAAGGTTTCTAAGTCTTCACAGGGCTGTCACCAGAGTGTTTGCTGAGGCCACCCCGTGCTCGGGATGGTTTAGCTCCAAGGAAAAGGGGGGGAACGGAAAAAAGAGCAGGCTGTGCCTTTATTTAAGGATTTATGGGGTAAATCAACAAGTTCATCCATAGGTAAATAAACACACTCCGTACTCCCCAGCGCTACAGAGCTCTGTTTTGAAAGCTTATGGAGCATATTTTTGATGAGCGCCTGTTTATACAGGTGTAACCTAAGTACCTTTGTCAGCGTTCTGAGTTTATGACCCAGCTCTGAAAGGAGGAAGTTGTTTTTTAGGTTAAAGCACTGAGCTTTTATCCCTGGCAGGGGGAATCAGGTGCTCCAGATGGGGCAGGTCTGGGGAAGGAAGGGTCTTGCTTCCAGGAGGGGGTTTTCCAAGTGGTCAACTGGAACTCGGCTTCTCCGAAAAGGGACGTGAAATCCCTGCAGAAGATGCACCCCAGCCGGGAACAAGGATGCTCAGAACTTAAGGAAACACCCACCTCAACCACATTGATGGAGAAACACATGAGATATTTTTGCATAGGCATGTCCGTGCATCAAGGTATTTTTCCCTATCCAAATCTGATCATCGAAAAGGAAACAAACCCAGGGAGACGTGAGGAAGAGCTCCCCACTGCTCTCCATGCCTCTCACCTTGCTGCTTGCACCTAATTGCTTCCCTTGCTTTTCTGGTACAGAGCTGTGAGCCCTGTGTAATGCCGCGTGGCCACAGTGAAGCCAGAGCTCTCGGATGCTGGGCAGGGCTGCAGCCCTTTCCCCGGCTCCTGTTAAGGGGAAGTCGTGACTTCATGGTGGTTCTTGTGGTCAGACATCAGGAGATGCCAAAGAAAGCTCAATATCCAGCAGGAATTTTCTCATTTGTATTGCTGAGATGGAAAAGAGGGT
This sequence comes from Coracias cyanogaster, assembly GCA_033124195.1. Lineage (NCBI taxonomy): Eukaryota > Metazoa > Chordata > Aves > Coraciiformes > Coraciidae > Coracias > Coracias cyanogaster. Next base: position 30,946 of record JAVSBS010001253.1, read on the forward strand.
GCCAGGAGCCAGGCTCTGGCGCAGCTGAGTCCAGACTGTGCTGCTTGGGACCTGGCTTCATTCTCATCAGCTCCCTCCTCGCTTCTCAGAACAACTGGAAGAGCTCACCAAGGCCTTTCAACGCAGCACAAAATGCCAGGTCTCTGTTAGTTGCTGGCAGGCTTCTCCAAAGGGCATGATCTTTTGCTGTCATCGCTTTCTTTTTGTTGTTGTTGAGTCGACACTCCGAAGTGTTCCCCCCCACCCACTTGTTCATTATCGCTCCTCTGCCCACTCTCCTTGAGCTGCTTGTGCCGCTGCTCCCCATCCACTGGGATAACTGGTGTGGCGGTTCCCAGAGCTGTCACCTGATTCTGCCTGTAGCCCTGGAAAAGTACAGCTTGATGTCAGGGGAAGAGCAGCGTGTGTGCACCTGCAGCCCCCCCGCACCATCCTCTGCCTCGTCTTCCGAGCACGTCTGCGATGTTGGGATGCCCAGTTTTGGCTGGGAAGCGCTGCCAGGATCCAGACCATCTGTGGTCACTACAAATCACATGGTGGTTTTTGTGAGGATGCAGGACTGTTGTGGCTGATGGCTTGGCTGAAGTTCAGCACCAGTAATTAATTTTTTCCTTCCTGAGTTCCCCTCGCAGGTCTGTTGGAGGAGCCGCTTCCTTCCCCTCCGGCCCCAAACTGCACCACTGTGAGCTGGTAAACCTCCGAATTCCCTCGGCAAATAAAATCATCCCTCTTTGTCTTCCCAGTAAGAGCGGTTTGATGATGAATTAACAGCCCACATTAATCTCTGGGTGCAGTTTTCACCCCCTCCCTCGGAATCTGGGAATGGATTTGCCTGGACAAGCAAAGGATGCTCGAAGCCTTGAATGAGAGGTGCTGGAAGATAACGAAGCGTGATCGATAATGAAGCAGATCTGGGGATTGCACCAGTCTTTTGAGCCTGGGTTATTCTGTGTGACATCCCTCCCTCTGGCGAAGAGCGGCTTCGTTCCAGCGCCGTTCTGGGATCAATCAATAGGTTTTTATTGCCAGTTTACGCAAGGTCCTCGAGTAGCCACGGACGACCGGGTATCTTTGTTGCCCTGTCAGCCGAGCTGCCTCGTTCTTTTCTGTTTGCATTTTGGGCACGGTTTCTGCCAAGTGCTGCTTGCCATCTGTTGGGGGAGAGATCCAGGACGGGTGTCATCAGATTTGCTTTATTCCTAAGGTGGAGTGATGGCCATTCCTGTTAGCAGGACATTGTCCTGGCAGAAGCCACTGCCGTGTTGCTAATGCCATTATTAGCGCTGGTGGCAGAAGTGGGAGGGAGGGGACATCGCTGCGTGGCTTCCCTGAGCTCAGACACTGATGACGGTGGGTTCTCAGTGTCCTCTTTCTCTACCCTAGGTATTTTTGTGCTCAGAAGGATGCTGTAGTTTGAAGCACCCCCAGCTGTTATGCCAAAACAGCCAGGATGGAGTATGTCATGTGTATGTCAGGAGTACGTCAGGAATACATCAGCAATGTATCAGGACGACATCAGGAGTCCATCAGGAGCTCCATAGCTCCATGCAGCACCATTACCATCTTGGCTACCAGAGAAGAAAGCTTTCCAGCTGGCCTCCAAACCCAAGGAGCCGTTCAAGTGAGGAAGGGTGACTCCTTTGTTACAAAAATAAATGCTCAAGAGTGGAACTGGAGCTTCAGCCGCGTGGGAGGCTGTGGCAGGGCTTGTCCCCCAGGGACAAGCTGGTGCAGGGCCCAACACAATGCCAGGCTCCATGCAAGCACCAGCAGCAGAGCAGAGGGAGGTGGTTCTTGCAAGTTCTCGGCTATTTTCACGAGCAATTTCACGAGAAATTGGGACCAAATGGCCATATTTAAAGAGGGTGAGCCGGGGATAGGAGTTCATAATCCACTTTCAGGAGTTAGTCCCCAGCATCACTGGGGAGCCGTGCTGGTAGAGCTCAGGGCTTGGCCATGGCAGGGCTACATCCAACTCTTCCCACTGGTTTCAGAGGCTTTTGGAGCAGGGCCTGGAGAGCCCTGGAAGTGGAGGACTTGGACACCACTTGCCTATGCTTTTCTTGGCCTTGGCAGCCACGCGAGTCTCTCGCTTTCATAAGCACCAGCGGCTTCACAAACAAAGTCAAGGGAAAGTATCTAAAAGCAGTAGTGTCAGAAGTTCACATGCCGGGTGACTGAGCAGGAATTCAGGGCTGATGGGATGAAGATAAAAAGCCGTAAAACTTCTGTTCCTCAACTACTACCACCATACTTTTTTTTTCCTTGTCGAGAATTCAAGTGCAGCAAAGCAGCAGCAAAACTCCCCAGCATCCCAAATGGTTTATCATCAACATCCAGGAAATTTCACATGCCTCTGCCTGGTCCTTCAGGCCACAAGAGCAATTCTAGAAATGCTGAAATACTGCCTACAGTAATAGCCCACTTAAAATGTCTCATTATTGCAGTTTAACTGGTCATTAGCAGCTGGGATAGACTGATTTCTTATGGGTTATGGTTGAAATAATTACCTGATACTCTGAGCCATTAAAAACCAGTTAATGAGTGGAGGGGGAGAAGGCGCTGACGTGGACAAGGGCACAGCACTGGTTGCGGGGGTTCCTCAGTAGGAAACCAGGGTCAGGTTTGTTGCCTGTGGGGTCCAAAGCAATTTAAGTGTGAGGTAAGTGGTTAAAAAACTAATCAGATAAAAATTTGACAACAATCTAGCCAATGCACTCATTCTAAAAACTTCATTTCATGGTGTTTTGCTCTGTATATGCTGAGTTGCCTTTTTTTTTCTTTCTTAATGGAGCTAGTTAGGGATTGTGTGATTTCCAGAGGAGAAAGACATCGTGCGCCAGGAGCGTTGGCCGCTTCTGAGATGCCACATTCACTCATAAGTGAGTGGCATATTAGCTTGAAAATGGCATATTAGCTTGAAATGTGGTGACAGAGTGGAGTAGTTTCATACAGATGAAGATTTCTCTATTAGGAGAAATCCATTGACAGTCTTTGAGCATCCCGCTGGCCCGCGCTGTTGTCTATGGCCGTTGATATGTCTTGTTGGAAGAACCATTGGAAGCCCGTGTTCATGGTAGGTGAAAGGTGAGCAGGGCCCATCACAGAGAAAGATCGAATCAGATAAAGGTGGGAAGGTGCTCACTGATATCTAGTGAACCCTGGGTTTCTTCTGCTTGGGTTTATGGTGTCTAGCTCACAGGTGGCAATACAGGTGTTCCTCCCTAAGGAGTACTTGTTGTGGAGCATCCATCACTTCATGGTAGGTGTTGTCACTCGGTTGGGTGTCTTTGGGTTTGTAGTAAGCACCTGTGGTCCTGTTGTATTGGTAAGTGTTCCCTCCACTGATGGTGCTTTGCCCTGGCCGTAAGCCCTGTCCTTCTCCCTCCAGTGCTCCATGCCCGCCTGCGTCACCGCGTTCCACGTCACCTGCGCCTTCGACCACAACCTCGACATGCGGACTATTCTAGCAGACAATGATGAAGTGAAGTTCAAGTCCTTCTGCCTTGAGCACAGCACTGGTGCCACCAAATTGCCTGAGGAGGCACGGACAGAGCCTGACCAAGCCCAGCTGGACTTGGAGAAGGTCACACTGCGGAAGCAGAAGCTCCAGCAGCTGGAGGAGGACTTCTATGAACTTGTGAAGCCTTCAGAGGTGGCAGAAAACCTTGACTTAAGCGAATCACTGGTGGATTTTGTCTATCAGTACTGGAAGCTGAAGAGGAAAGCAAATTCCAACAAACCACTGCTGACACCAAAAACAGATGAAGTGGATAATTTGGCCCAGCAAGAACAGGACGTTCTCTACCGTCGCTTAAAGCTCTTCATGCACCTCAGACAAGACCTGGAGAGGGTGAGTACAGCTTTTCCTTCAATGTTGTGCCCACGTGCTCCATCAGCGCTGCTTTAACCTGGGCTGGTGGCTATAGACAGCACAAGCCCTGCTTACAGAACCCCAGCATGGTGGGGATTGGAAGGGACCTCTGGAGATCATCTTGTCCAACCCCCCTGCTCCAGCAGGTCACCCAGAGCAGGGGGCCCAGGATC
>JAVSBS010001253.1:35462-56245 GCA_033124195.1 Coracias cyanogaster
CTCAGCATTGATCAGATCCCCTCTGAGGCTTCTCTTGTGCAGCTCAGCAGCCCCAGGGCTCTCAGCCTTTCCTGGGCGCAGAGATGCTCCAGGCCCCTCAGCATCTCCATAGCTTCTGGTGGCCTCTCTCCAGTAGCTCCTTGTCTCCTTGTCCCCCCCCGACTCAGTTCAGCTCCTCTAACAGTTGTGTCTCTTCATCTGGAGCTTCACTCAGAATAACGATGCTCAGCATCTGTGTCATCGCTGCCAGAACACCGACACTGCTGAAACAAGTTAGTGAGGGTCCCAGCCGGGGGTTCAAAAGAGCAAATGTCTGCGGGACGAGACCTCGGTGGGGCCGGGCGGATGGGAGGCAGGTGTTGCTGATAGTCTCCAACCACAAGATTATCCCGTGCTGCCCCTCAGATGCGTTCCAGCAGCAGGGCACAGGAACACTTGATTATTTACTTCCAGGAAACATGAAAGATGAGTGAGTGGTCGGAGTGAGCAGCAGAACGGGGCATTCCCTGCCCTGCCACAGCCCAAAGTGGGTCGGCTCCTCGGGGAGCTGCCGGAGGATGCAGCCGGAGGATGCAGGTACCCGCAGCTCCCTGCAGCGCTGGGCATCCACGCAGAGTGAAGGGAGCAGCTGCCTCCTCGGCAGCTTTTTGGGGTAGAACAAGTGTCGATGGAGCAGCGGTGCCAAAATCTGGACCCCCCTCCCCCCCGTTCTGCCTGCCAGCAGATTTGGCTGTCGCGGCTGGGCGGAGGGAAGAGGCAGGGATGGGGCAGAGGCAGGCTGAGGAGGAGGAGGAGCGGCGAAGATGAGAAGCAGCAAGGCACGCTGCTGGCATGCAGGGGCCAAGCTCCTTCTCCTCCTGTGCTTAAACCCTGCGTGGTCCCCCCTCTGCTGCTCTTGCCAGAGGTGCAAGACCATGGTCCCTGCTTGGGTCTCCTCCTGACAGCCCATCCGGGGTGCAAAGCCATGGAAGGGCTCAGGGAGTGTCTGGGAGCCAGGAAAGAAGGAGGAAAGAAGGAAAATAGCATTGCCTTGACATGGTGGAGGTGGTGGCCTGAGGCTGGGGGGACAGAGGGTGCTGCAGGGGACATGCTGCTCCCTGGGAGGCGGAGGTGGAGGTGATGCTGTCCCTGCAGTGATGTTGTCCCTGCGCATCCCTCAACCCTCTCTCCAAGCTGCTGTGTGTCTACATCATAATTTAAGCCATGGAGAGGAAGGTGGTGGGGGTGAGGAAGGTGTTCACATCCAGGCAGGGTCTCCATCATGGACCAGCCCACCTTGGTCCCTCACTGCACTACTCCATGTGCATCTCAGAGCCCAAGAGCCTTCTCCTGTGTAAAGCAGTAGGATTTCAAGCTATTGGTCTCTTTTCTATGGCCCTGTCAGCCTTCATTTCTGCATACATCATTGTCATTGCTCTGCCAGGCTGTCCCTCCTCTCCTCCTGCCTTTGCTGCATCATGTTTCCATCTCTGTGTTGGGCTGGGCTGGTGCCACCAGCACCGAGCTGTAGGCAACAGGCTGCAGCTGCTGGATCTGAGAGTGACAAGTTCAACTCACTTTTTTCCCCTCATCTGCTTCTCTATATTGTAAATCTAAACCAGGCTGCTCCCCCTCCCTCTGCTTCCTCTTGCTCCCAGCTTGACTTCCCCGGCTGCAGTGAACCACTGTGCATCTCTGGGTACAGCACTTGGCTCCAGGAGCTGCCGAAGTCAAAGACGCGGCACCACAGCGTCTCTTTGATTTCTTTGTGTCAAAACACCACGTTTTACCATATTTCTCATTTTCCAGAGTTGCCTCCAGGCGTTGTGAGGTCATTCCCCATCAGTGTTCAGCCTCTGCTTAGCAACTCCCTGCCAGGTTTCACTGCCTGGAAGAGCTGTTTGTTTGTTCTTCTAAAGAAGAGGAACAATAAACACTGTCTGGATCAAAGTCCAGTGCTCAGATGGGTGATAGGTTTAGGTCCCATCGCTGCCAGCACACCCAGGTGCCTGATCCTGGCTGTCAGCGCCACTCACAGTCACCCCGTTTCACTTGCAAATAGTGAAGCATCCCATCAAATCGGGCTTGGAGAAGAGCAGCCTGGAGGGGTGGCTTCCAGAGGGTCTCCGCAGGACATCATGCTGCTATTTTGGTGTTTTCAGGAATTAATCTTTCAGAAATAGTTGTGATCTGGGGGTGATGATGGTACCTGGATCCAAAGCAGTGGGACAGGTGATATGGGGGCAGCCAGGGTGACGGTGTTCCCTTCTGCCATCTCCTCACCGCTGTCATTTCTGCTCTTCCCAGCATCAGCAAATAAAAACTGTTACCTGGGAATCCTAGTACAGTCTCCCTCCATTTTCTTTTTGGCCTTTTTTAACCCTCTTTGCCTCTCTTTTTTTTTTTTTTTTTAAAAAAAGGAAGCTTTTCCCAAAGACTAGTTGTTTAATTCAGTTTAAACAAAAACCTGTAGTTTCCAGCATTTCATACCAGCACCTAAGCTTGGCTTGGGGAAGCAGCGCTGGGTGGTGTTCAGCTGTGTAAGTGTCTGTAAATACCAGCAGTCTCTGAGCAGAGCACGAGCAATGTTTTCTTGCAGGAATATCAAATCGTCGAGAAGAGACACCACCGAACACTTTGAGATGCAGGTTGCCAGAGGCAGTTGTTTCCCTCATAAAGAAAATTTTAGTTTGATGCTTTCTCTGATCCAGAACAAAAAAAAAAAAGAGAAGAACGTAGTAAAATACACAGCACGTAGCTTGCTGCTTTATATTTAGAGCTAGGGGGAAAAGGAAAAAGAGCAGCTTTTTCTCCTGTGTTCCAAAGTGTTTCCAAATCGTCCTTAGGTGAGACCGATGGCATTAGGGGATGGCCGTGGTCGTTCTGCTGCCTTCACAGCCTTGGCTGGCAGACATTAGGTAAGCGTGGGACGAGGTCCTGCCACAAAGGCTCCCAACCCTGTGGGGACAATCCCCCAAGCCTGGAAATACCCCAGCCTTCCTCTGCCGAGAGAGGTTTGAGGATGAGGAGGGGGAGGAATGGGAGACGTCAGGGTGACGCGTGAGTGTGGACAGAGCCACGCATGTTATTGCCTGTGCCTGCATTCAGGCCACCTCCTCCTCACCTCACTCCAGGCGGTTTTGCTCTTTCACAGCATCAGGAAGCTGAGTAAACGCTGTCAAATCCTGTTAGCAGCCATTAGCATGTTCTGCTCGGCAGCTGAAACCCTCCGTCTCCTCCGAACGCCGAGATGCCCGCCGCAGCCATGGTGACAGAGCCCTGCTCTCCAGCCGCCCTGACGCGGGGCTGGCAAGAAGCGTGGCACTGCAACTGCTCAGGAGGCAGATGCCAGCGGGTACCACACGGTAGCTCTGTCCTCTGGGGCTGCTGGGGGTGTTTATCAGCAGCCCCGTGTGAGGAGCAGGGTTGCACACAGAATCACAGAATAGTAGGGGTTAGAATTGTAGAATCACAGAATCATTCCGGTTGGAAAAGACCTCTAGGATCACCAAGTCCAGCCTTCATCCCAGCATCTCCCTGACCGTGTCCTGAAGCGCCACATCTGCTCGTTTTTTGAAAGCCTCCGGGGATGGTGACTCCACCACTGCCCTGGGCAGCCTGTTCCAATGCCTGACCACTCTTTCAGTAAAGAATTTCTTCCGAACAGCCAATCTAAACCTCCCCTGGCACAACTTGAGGCTATTACCTCTTGTCCTGGAAGGGACCTCTGGAGATCATCTAGTCACCTGCCAGAGCAGGTTCACCAAGGGCAGGCTACAGAGGAACGTGTCCACACAAGCATCTATCTCTTGTGCTTTGCTGTTTGCCTTGAGAGCTTCCCTCTTGGTCGGTAAAATGTCTCGATCTGGGACAAAAAGCGGCGGGGATTTGCAGGTGGATGTGGAGCACGTGTGAGTAACCATTGAGAGGGGCCAGATTTGGGACAGGGGAGCTGCACCGGCTGCTGACCTGGGCCAGCGTCACTTGGATATTTTGCTGTATCTTCTATGCTCTGTGCTGGCATTTGCTTTAGGGCAGCAGGCAGTTTTGTACGGCTCGGAGGTTCAGCACATCGGTAGCCTCATACTTGCAGCTCTGTCCCAGCTGTGCCCCTTCCTTGCACAGAGAAGGTCTCTCCCTCCCTGCAAAAGGAGCAATTTGGGGGTGAGAACTGGTGTACTGAGCCGGGGCACCAAGGTACCCCTTGGAATCTGGCTTTTCTTTGTGTCAGGTGTGAACGGGGCACGTGTGTGATGCTGGGTGCGATGCTTGGGGCTCTTTGTGTAACCGCATCTTAACGCTCCTTCTACATCTTCCCATCCAAGAATTTCCCGAATCATTTAGGGGCGTTAACGTCTTGATTAGGTCTCTGAGCAGTTTGCAGGTGGGACAGCCTGTGTGTCCACACCGGTGCCGTACCCGGGTAAGATCACACTGTCATTCACCTGCTTCTCCTGGCTCTGTTCCCGTGTCGTGGGTCTCGGTTCCTTCGTGTGTGTCAGCAGCAGAGCTAAAGGTTGTGCTGCAACAAGTGCTCAGAGTTAATCCTGGCTCATCGGAGCAGATTAGCAGCACGCCCAGCCCTGTTTGACTCCCTGCGTGTTATTGGGGCTGGATTTGTGCCCTCCAAATCACTGGTGCCAAAGGGCAAAACACCTGTGCATTCAGGCGTTTGGTGGCAGAAATTAAAGATGACCTCGCTCATGATTTATGTGCAGAAGAAGACAGGAGACTCTCCTACATGGAGCATCCTACACAGACCCCTGCGTGGAGAGGGCTTTGGACCTGGGGCTGCCCCAGGACGGTCCCAGCTCTCTGCTGCCCGAAGCACTGGGTGTGGTGATGGCCAAGCTGTCCATCATGGCAGGGCAGAGGCTGGTGGAGCTGTGGTTGGGGTTTCTGAGGTGGCTGCTCTGGTTTGGGGTTGGTTTTGCATGCCCAGGGCTTGTGCTGGAGAAGCTGGCCAGCATTCCTTGTCCCCCCTGGGGTCCTGGCTGTTAGAGCCAGAACAGAGACGTTTAGGCTTTGAATCATTCACTGCATGGTTTTTCCAGTGCATATTATCTAGTTTGAATCAAGAGCTCTCACCTTTAGTCCTGGCACATCCAAAGAGCCCTGGTAGGAGTTTCAGTGCAGTGCGGATGATGGTGGCATGAAGAGGACCAAACCATGAGCTACAGAGCTTGAGGGGACACACCTGGACTCCACCTAAACCAGACACTGTTTCTTGTGTTTCTCTAGGTTAGAAATCTCTGTTACATGGTGACGAGACGGGAGAAAATGAAACACACCATTTGTAAACTCCAGGAGCAGATCTTCCATCTCCAGATGAAGCTGATAGAGAAAGATCTTTACCCAGGTCAGTACTGCTTACCAGAGCTTGTTCTCACAGATGCTGTCCCTGCTGCCCTCTGAAGCCAAAGACTCATGCCCAAGCCTCAGGTCCCCCACCCCAACAAAACCAGAGCTGCCCCCTCCCCTGCAGTGTTAATTAAGCGCAGTTCTTATATTTACCCATCTCTGGTTTTGTTCAGAAACACACAACAACCCTGAGGGGCCGGAGTGTTGGAGCTCCTTGTCTTTACAGATCCCTCTCGATCCCCCTCTCCCTGGGCATCGGTCAGAAAGACCAAGGGTTTGGTTAGGTGGTGATGCTAAGGAGTGTTTTGGCAACTTTCATGGAGATGGAGCTGTTTGGGAGGAGACAGCAAATCCTGGGCCTGATCCACAGCAGCTGGCTCCCTGGCATGGGTCAGCAGCCCTCGCTTTGGACTCTTTGCAGATGCCTTTGGCTCTGTCAAGAATTGAGGGTTAAGCTGCTGCTGGGATGTCTGTTGCTCCTAGAGACCACCTCCTTCAGTTCTGGTCAGCTGCAGTCCCTGCTCCACAAACCTATTAGTGGAGAACATCACACTACTGCATGCAAAGCCTCTGGCAATTTTTATTAAGGAGCTAAAATAAAGTTGCTTTCCTTCTGTCCTACTTTTTTTTCCTTTTGCACAAGCAGTGCCGGAGCCCACGGCTCCTGCTCCCTCCTCCTTTCCCTTCGGTGGCAGGGCAGACCAAACCCTATGGCTGCAGAAGAGTTTTTCCAGCAGCAGCATCTGGTGCTTTGGCAGACTCTTCCGACAGTTGTTGTGTTTGTGGCTTTGGAGTTGCATTTGAAGCCATCACATGGTTGGGGTTTCTTCAGGAACCGTCTGGGCTGAGCTTTCCTTGACAAAAGTTTCCTTTGACTAAAGTTTCGGAGGCTAAGAAACATGGATTTTGAGATGTTTGTGACTTGGAGCCTGTTCAGATTCCTTTTGATGGCCAGAGCCAGGCGGCAATGCAGGGCTGGGGTGGCCAGGTCCCCGGGGGGTGCTCCGGGGAGATGTGGGTGCTGCATATCTCAGTCCCTGTGATACGCGATGTGTTGCTCTGTAGGTCCTCGCTGAACCAGCGGTATGGGTCGTCAGCCACAAAATGGTGTTCCCAGCTGTTCCCACCTCCTGGGGACCCCACGTTGCACATCCCAAGAGCCATTCCCTGGCACCTGGGAAATAAGTGCCAGGGGCTGCTCCCAGCAGCGGTGCTGCTGGCTGGGGTGGTGAGGAGGGAGCTCCGTCTTGGGAGTAACGGGGAGAAAAGACACAAGCAACAAACTCGGATCCTGGAGGCAGAAGCCGTGTGCTGCCCCATCTGTGGTTTTTGGGGGGAACACAGGGAACCTCGTGGTGCTCTTCAACTGGGCAAACCCAGTTTAGCCTTTGCAGCTCTCAGAAGGACACAGGCAGAGGCTAGTTTGCCATGAAGGCTTCTTGAGCTCACCTCCCTTGCAAATGGGGCGTTAGACGGCTGGACTTGCGCTCAGGGACCTGCATTCCCCAAAATGCCTTGGGGGGTCCACTGTCTCTCTGATGCAGAGATGGAGTGGGAGTTGGCAGCTCCTCCTGGGGAGGAGAGGATCCCAGACCCTTCCCGGTGAGGTTCCGATGCCCACTAGTGAGGGGTGGCTGGCTCGGGGCTCTGCTGCTCGTGTTTCGGGGCTGTCAGTTGCCCTTTCTGAAAACGTTACGCGTGTACCCAGGGAAAAGCAGGACTGCCGTTACCGCGGTGTGTGTTCTGCCCGAAGGTGAGTGATCAGAGACAAACCGTGGTGAGATGCTGACTCAGGCAGCGACTGGTGTGCAGCCTGTGGGATTGCTTCATAGGTTTTGGTGCACATGTTCTGCTCTCCTGCTCCAAATGGTTGGCGTTCGCTTGTTTTCCACTCTGAACTGACTGAGCTGAGCTGCTCATCTCTCCTGATGGGCTTTTTGGCTGAGCCTGAGCAGGGGCTGATGCCTCTGGGACCCGGCTCCTGCGAGTCGCTGCTGGTAGGAAGAGCCTAGGTACAGAAATTTGGTCCTAGGGTCTCCAGGTGGTTTGGGCACTTGAGTCCTTCCCATCCCAGGAGGACATAAGGGACCTGAGTGCCTTTTGGCATGGGTGCCTAGGGTCTCCCAAGCTCAGGAGGACATCCCTTGCCAGGATGTAGCCAGTTGCGATGACAAACGTGGGAAGAGAGGATGACCTAATTAGCCGTGGCACTCATAGTGCAGGCAAGAGCACAGCATCCGTACCTATTTCCTCTCTGATGCAGCATGTGGTCCTCACGCTGATCTCCAGGTCTTGCCTGACAGCAGGAGCAAGCGCTGGGGCCATCACCAGCACGACACAGAGGGATGGTCGGTGTAAAGGAGATCAGAGAAGGGCTCAGCCTCCAGCTACCAGAATGTAGCTTAGAACTAAAGATGCTCAGCACCCGGCAGGACCAAAGCTGTGGGTAGCTCACTGCGTTTTCCATCATTACGAAGTGCTGACTGGTTTGAAAGTGGGGGAAATGGTTCCTGTTGTGTCCTCTCCGTGTGGCTCCCGACCGGGCTGCTCTTCGTGCCTGGGGTTAGTTGGAGAAAAGAAGAAGTCTGCCTTATTTTGCCTGGATGAGGCCAGTTTTTAACTGTTGTTACAGTAGCCATCAACCAAAATCTGTCGGAGTTATCCCAAAGGTGGCTTTGGCACAAGTTTGTTTTGGAACAGCTCCCACAGAAAACTCAAAACCGGAGGGGTTTCTTTTTCCCGCTGACAAACGATCATTTAAGCAGGAGATTTTTAATAAAATTACTGAGGACTGCCGGGGTAGAATGAACCCATCTCTCTCCCCTGTATTTTTCTTGCATGGAGCGGAAAGTAAACACTGTCTGGCTTTGAAACACAGCTGCTATTTTGACAGGTTCCTCTTCAAAAAGTGCTGCTCAGGTTTCTCTTTAGCCCCGTTGTGCTGTCTAAACAAAGTTACGGTTTTTATTTTGTGAGCGGAGTGAAAAACGTGTCTGCCTTTCTCCGGTTATTTGGCAGGAATGGAGCAAATACTGGTTTTGCTTTGGCTTTTCTTTCTTGCAGCAAGTCCTTTGGTCAGGAGGGGTTCCTGGCTTGGCAACCCCAGGGCTGTAAGTCCTCTGTTAATGCAGCCTCAGGCAGGTGCAATGTGAATTCCCTCCCCTTTTCCACTGCCAGAGCGAGGGGAGAGCAGGGGTCATTCCCTCTGACCCAGCCAGCCCACAGCCTCTGTGCTGAAGCTCTTTGCAGATCTGCTGCTGGTCCACATCAAAAAAAGATTAATTTCTTTAAATCCTTGCTCTGATAGCTGCAAGGCCAAGCTATGGGCCAGGCTCTGAAAAACTGCGTGTCTCGCCTCCGCTTCCATCAGCCACCCACATTCTGGTTTAAGGGCAACATTCTTCCCCCTCTGAAAATCAGTAGAAGTTTTAGCCTGGGCTTCTGTGGGAGAATGACAGAACGGAGTAAGTAAAAACTGTTGAAGTATTTTGCTTGGCAATACAAGTCGTACTTTTATAAGGTAGCTGTCCTGTTTACCCAAGAGGAATAACTCCAGTAGAAGTTCAAGGCCGTTTAGGAAATACTGATTTTTAGCTGAGTGTCTGCATAGCTAAGAGTTAGATCGCTGGCTTTCATAGGCAGGGCTGGTCATCTTTCCTCCTCCATTCACTTATGCTCAACTCACTGCTGAAGTTTTATAGCTTTGGGGCTTTTCCAGTGTAAGTGCAAGCAGTTACCATTGTGAAAAGTCAAATCAAATTAAGGTCTGCTTTAAAACGCTGCCGGTACCATTGCTGTCAAACCGGCTTTGCAGCTGAATCACCCCAGGAGATGCTCTTGTTGCTGATGGGTGACACATGGCTGGGTTTGGAGGTCTCTTTGTCTCCTGGAAGGTGTCTGAGCAGGGTACGGGGTTACTCCCTTCTGCTGCTCTCTCAGGTCCTTACCCCAAAGTCCCCATCCAGGAGGGCACGTTGGGGACTGTAGGGTCTCCAGCAAGTCCCCTGCTTTCAGTGGGACGGCTTCTGCAGCCACATTAAGTTGGTATCCAAAGCCCAAACCTCTTCTTCATATAACCTTAAGGATTCAGATTTTCTTAATGTGAAGAGACCTTAGCCTACAGTTGGCCAAAAAAGTGGCTGCTGTCCTCCCTTTGGCTTGGAGTTGTTTGCAGGTCTGGTCCAGGTCTCCACTACAGGTGTGCCCCAGGGGAACTTGCTCACCGCAGCATCCCTGATGCCTCGTCTCACATGGAGTTTTCCTTTCTTTCTAAAAAATGCCAGAACAAACTGGGAAGAAGACAAAGGGTAAGAAAAGTGACCCAAGAAGGAAAGGAAGAGATGGTAGAAAAAATAGTCCCGAGAAGAAAGAGAAAAGGAAAACGGTCAACGAAACTGTATTGGGACAACTGGGTAAGTCTGATTTTATGGGTGCAGAGTTGACCCGTGCGCTGGAGGCTCCTTGTTTTGGGGAGCAGGGTTAAGAGTCCCAAGCCCTGATCCCTCCTGCACGTACACAGTGGAGTTACCCAAGGCCAAGGAGCCTCTTCCATCTCTCCCTTGTGGGCATCAGCCTGAGTTACCAAGATCCTACAGCAGAGACCACGTTGGGGACATGGTCCCTGGTGGGTCAGGGGGTGTCAAATCCACCCTGCAGCCCCGGGGCTTGCGCCCGGATTGAGAGAACATGTTACAAAACCTGTGATGTGCTGCTGAAGCACATTCCCAGTGATAAAATCAGACTTACCCAGCCCGTAGTAGGGCTGATCCCCCGTGTCTTCCATGCTGTGCACCGATGGTGAATACAGCGCATGGGCTGCATATTTTCATGGTATATACTGTCCAGAACTGTGTGGTCACGCTGGTTGTCCTGGGAGCATCCAGGCACAAATGTGGCCGGTCTCTTCCATTTGCTCAGAGGGCGAGGAGATGGAGGCTGGATCTGCAGATGCTTCACCCACCTCCAGCTCTTCCCCACCAGCTGCAACCTACCACTGCTTGGCTGGGGAGGAAGTAGAAAACCAACAAAAAAAGGTCTTTTTTGACAAGATCCTTGATTTATGATTTTTACACAAAATTGGGGTTTTGTTTGACGACTTCTGGCGCTGTCACCTCCTCCAGCATGCAGGGCAGGAGGTGATGAGTTCACATGTGCTCGGCTGCCTCGTGGGTGCACAGGGGTTGCGTCAGTCCCACGGGGCTCTCGGACAGTCTGGGGGTTCCTTAAGACCCTCTTAGGGGCACAGAGACTTTCTGTGGCAGGTCTGGGGGTCTGGGATCGCGACAGCCACCCTGCCTTGCTCTGCTTTGCCATTACTCGCCTCAACTGCTGCTTTCTGTTCATCTCAAAGCTGTTGGGTTTTAGACAGAAGCCCCTTTGGAAAGGGAGCTTTTCTGCTCATCCTGTCTCTGTGAAAGAAACTTTGGATTTTCTGGGGCAAATTCCATCAAATGATGTTGGGCTGGGGTGTCTCTGACAAAAGCTGCACTGCTGCAAGCCTGGGAAACCAGGCAGCCCATGCAAAGCTTCACCAGGGTCTTGTAGCCTCCTGGATTTTGTTATGGGCTTGAAACATCACTTGGGGCCGCAGTCGTCAGAGCGGGGCCAGGTCAAGGCAAGCTTGGCAAGATCTTGGGCTGTTTGGCACCTGGGTGCCACACGATGCTCTAAGCACATCCCTGCTCCTGCTTCCCCTCCCCTGCATTGGGCTGGTGCCAGGGTGGGGAGCTGGACTGTGGTGACCTGCTAGGAGGTGCAGAGCTGCCACCTTGACAGCGTCACCTCTGAGATGGGATCCATCCTGACCAACCTCCTCAGTGCCACCCTTGGGCAGCCCTGGCCTTGCGCAGGGTGTTTTCTTTGTCCCTGCTGTGGTGGTTGCTCATCCACGCAGTGTGGAGGTGTGGGGTCCCGTCCTGTATCACTGCTCATGGATGAGGGTGATGCAAACCCGTCACTGAGACCAGCAAACATTGCTGATATGTGTCACCTTGCCTGTGCTGCTGCTCTTCCCCTCTTCTGCTGCTGGACTGACTGCTTTAAAAGGAAAGCTCTTCCTGAAATAAAAAAATCAAACCAAATTTTTCCTTCATCTGTAAAACCAGCTCTGGTGTTGAGCCCGTGGGTTTCTGTTACTGGGAGGAAAACGGCCTGTGCTGGGGCAGGCGTGTGCCTTCCCGCTTGCTCATTAGACCCAGCCCATAATGCTCGCTCGTGCTCTCAGAGATAATTATTAGGAAGTTTTTCAGCTTTTTCCATTCCGACCCGTCATCTCTGCTCCTCTTCCGCAGTTTTCACACCTCTGAAGTGCTTGGAGGTGTTCTCAGACCTGCCTCCCACCCTCCCTGCCTTTACATGCAGATTGGGCACCAGTCCCATCACCCCCTGACTGCCCACCTCGGGGGATGTCCAGGGTTTTGGCAGCTCATGGTGGCCCAGCAGCAGATGCTTTCTGGGGAACCTGTCACCCCTCACCTGGGCACACGTCCTGCTCTGGTAGCAGCCACCACATTTTTAGGCTTATACCTGGATTGTTTGTCTGCTGCCTTTGCAGGAATGGATCTTCTAGTTGGGGCTTGGCATCTTCAGTGCAGAAGGCTGCTCCATTTAGATTTGGGGAGGTTGGTGGAGTGTTGGATGTGGGGGACCACTGGACCACTTGGGTTGTAGTGCTGTGACCTCAGTGAACCCCAAATTCAGTGTTAGTGCTGGAGTAAACCCTCTTCTGTGCCCTGATGTGGTGCGTTATGGTTGACCTTTCATGTGTTCCTCCAATGGCGGGGAGTTTCGGTGAAGTTGGTGGTGGTGTCAAATGGCAGCGCGGCTGTTCCTGGCTTCTCAGGCAATCTTCCCCTTTTGTTTTCTCCAGGCTTGTCAACGTCCTTCCCCATCGACGGGACCTTCTTCAACAGCTGGTTGGCGCAGTCGGTCCAGATCACCGCCGAGAACATGGCGATGAGCGAGTGGTCCCTCAACAACGCCCACCACGAGGACAACACCCCCGGCCTCTCCGAGGAGCTCCTCCAGGACGAGGAGACCTTGCTGAGCTTCATGATGGACCATTCCCTCAGGTCCCCGTTCAAGCAGAGCGAGGCCACAAAGAAAGTGAAAAGCAGAACGAGAACGAACACTAAGAAAAAGCTGCCGCGGAGCAGCCCCAACACCATGGCTGGGAGCCACCCGGAGAGCTCGGAGCCCTGGACTAACAATGCCAGCGACTTGTCGGATGATGCCGCCAAGCCCGGATTCGCTCCGGAATCCAGACCAAGCAAATTGGAGAAAGGGGCGGCAAAGCTTCCCACCGACCGCAAAGGGACGGGCGAGGTGAAAAAGGCGGCCAGGAAGGGCTCTGTGCCGAAAGCCGGCGAGCCTCACCCCCCGGCCGGGGCCAGGAGCTGCCTCAGCAAGGAGGAGGAGGAGGAAGAGAAGGAGGAGGAGGAGGAGAAGGAGATGCCGCGCTGTGCTCAGCCGGAGCCCAGCCCCGCGGCCAAAGTGCCTGACTCCGTAGGTAGCCCCAAAACCGTCGTGCGGTTCAAATTACCAAAGGAGAGCCGAGGGACTCGGAGGTCGCAGCCCCCCAAGCCCGAGGGGGCCGGTGGAGCTCCCTTGCGTCGTTTCGACACCGAGACGGACGGCTACTTCTCCGACGCAGAGATGAGCGACTCGGACGGGGAGTCCCGTGGCGGCAGGGCGCAGCGGGGCCAGCTGGACACGGCCGGCGAGGACATCGTCAGGATGAGCATCCTGGCATCCTAACTCCTCCCGGCTCGACGGGGCCTCAGCCCAGTGACAACTGCCATGTCCAATTTCTGCCTGGTGTCAGAGCGAGGGGGATTTTTAATATGTGTATATAGTTGGAAATTCGGCACTGTTGTCTTTCTCTTCTCTATACGCCTGAGATACAGCTTCAGCTTCACCGACGTCGATGACCGTGACAGTAGTGGTCCCTCCCCGGCTCCCTGCCAGACCCCGCTTCCCGGGAACGCGAGCTGGCACCTGGCAGGACCGATGCCGAGGGTGCCGGTGCCCGTGTTTTCTGCAGGGATGACAAGTTTAATTCATGGGCATTATTTAACGAGGGGCAGATTTCTGCCCGGGATGGTTGCCCCCAGAGCAGGGAAGGAGCAGAGGGAGGGGTGGTACCCGCCGGCGTGCGCTATGCGAGGAAGCAAAAGAAGCGATACTAAAATAAATAATGACTAAAGCACAAAAAAGCTTGTTGGGAGGAAGGCGCTTGGGGTGGAGGAGAGCAACGTTACGTTTCTATTTTTAGGAAAAAAAAAAACAAAACCCCTCGGTCGTTATTTTCCCCCTCACCTTTTCCATCGGGTCGGGATCCGTCCAGGGGCCAGGATGCAGAATTTCTCCCCATCCCTGCACCGTGGGTTGACCCCGTTGAGGTCACTAGAAAAATGGATTTACTCAGGTGTTATCAGCCGTTAGCAAGCTGGAGAATGGAAATGGGGCAGGCTGGAGGAGAAAAGCATCCTTGAAAAACACCGTGGGGAGTCGGGGTTGGTTTAACCCAGGAGACTGAGCGAGGGTTTTCTGCCCGGGCTTCTCTCCGGTGGTTGCCGCGGTCCCTCCGTGCTGGGATGGCACGTCCGAAATCCTCTTTGCACAGCAAAACGCTTGGCCCCGAGGCCAAACGTGCTGTCGCCAAGGGGAAGTGGAAATGCTTGCCTTCACCATTTTGTTTTCCTACTAAACGCTACAATGGAAATGATGAATTTATTCCTCCCCATCGTTTTTGGGTTTTTTTTCTTATTATTCCTCAAGTCCTGGTTACAAGCTGTTGACTCGTGGGAGGGTGATTCACAGAAGCTGACATTATAAATATTACAATAATTTAATGCATAAAATGTCCCCAATAAGCCTTAAATGTTGTTTAAAAGCCCATGTTACCTACAAGTCAGGCGAATTTCCATGTTTGCACTTAATTGCACCATTACTTCGGTTTTGGCTTCAAAGGTCACAGTTAAGTCGTGCTACGTGTTTTATTGGAGTGACCCCAGTGTGAGCTCAGGGAACAAAAAAAAAAAAAAAAAAAAAGGAATTCACTTAAACTTTTGTTGTTTTTGTTTTTTAAAAATAAAAAATGTTAAAAAAAAAAACCTAAAAAAAAAAAAACAAAACCACCACACAAACCAAACCTGGGACACTTCTGCAACCGGTTAAACCCATCACTAAACAAAAAAAAACCTTGCAATTGTCAAACCGATCAGTCAAAACAATTTTGTGGATGCCAAAGAATCTTTCGACAGTCAAGCAGCACAGCCAGAAACCGGAAACTTGTCACGATAGAAAATAAAATTGGAAGTTATTTAGCAACAAAGGACTCAAGACACACTCATAACACACTGCTGCGGCGTTAGGTTCCAAGCTTGCTCCGAGGGATGCTGCTGCTCCGAGACCGCATCCTGCCGTTTTGATTTCCGATGCTTTTTGCTCATTTCACTGTGAGCTTTCTTTTTTGAAACTCTGAGACTCCGTCAATTGATGTTTTAGAGTAGATCATCTTTTATCAGCCTTCCAAAGTCCTTCTTACCGAGAAAGTTGCAGCAGAGATAAACGATGCCAGCCGAGCTCATCCCAGGCATGGCGAGCGGCGGCGGCGGCTCCGGGTGGGATGCCCGCACCCAGCCCTGGCTAAGCCTGACTCTAACACTGACCATGCCTGGGGAGGAATCTTCCTCAGATGGGAAAAATGTTACACAAGTTATTAGCAGGAGAGAGAAAAAAAAAAAAAAAAAAGAAAAAAAAAGATCAACCAGAGAAATCAACAAAACGAGAACCACCTTTGTTATAAATTAGCATAATCCATTGAGGTTGGAAATGAAAATCTGCTCATTAATTAAGGCTCAGTATGTTCAGATAATGTTAAATACAGTAAATAGGACTTAGTTTATCTTATCAGGCTTGCTAGCTTTAGCTACAGTATCCTAGTATAAGAGTCATAACAATAATCAATATGCTGCCTTTTAATGAATCTTGCTTCCGTGTGCTTCACTCAATTATGGTTAAAAAGAAAAAAAAGCAATCCACAAATCTCACTGTACACAGCTCCATCCATCAGCTTCTGCACTACTTGTCTTCTCAGTACAGGAACGCAACAAGGGGGAGACTTTAAAGAACAACCAACCCAGTGCCGCCAGCACCAGGCAATAAACTGGTCAGAAACGCTCCCAAACCATCGTATTTTGCCATCAGATGGTGGGGAAGTCTAAAGGGGGCTGGTGGGGCACGTCAAACCTGGGGAGAAGAATGGGGTGGAGGCAACGGAGAGGAGAAAAGGGGCTGGATAGCAGCGGGATGGCCACGGCCACCCCAGAGCATCCCCTTCCCGGTGCATCCTTGGTGTTCAGGAGAGAAAAAAATCAATGCACAAGGAGAATATTTTTGATGTTACTGTAAATGTATTTTGAAATGAATAGAGAGAAAGAAAAAAAAAAATACAGGGTTTATTTTAGTAGAGAAATGTTGTCTTTTAAGATGTATGAACTGCAGGAATCGACATTTGCACTGTAAGAGCACCCGTTTCCTTGGAGAAGCAGTTGAGACGAGGATGCGAGTGGCATCGTGGAGCACGGCCCCCCAACATCAACCCCAGCCCCGCTGGCGGTGGGAGCTCCGATTCCACACGCCTCTTTTCCCCACACACTTTTTTTATTATGATTTTTAAAAAAATATCTTTTTTTTTTTTCCTTGCACCTATTTTGGGGGGGTTTGGATGCCTGCTATCCCAACAGAGCTCACCTCACCGAAGGGAGCCGGGATGCAGGAGCAGCCGCCCCCCCGGGGAAGATGCTGCTGCAGGGCAGGGCGTGAGCTTTGGTTGTTCTTTAAGGAGCTTTCCCCCCCACTCCCCCCCGAAGTTTGCACCATTCCACATCCAAAACAGACCCACTTCACATCAGTTACAGGAAACGATATGAATGTCGCAGGAGGAGAAACCCTTCTGTTTTCTTTGTTTCAAAGAACGTGATGTGCCATTTGTTAATATAAAAGAGAAATATTGAAAATATATTGAAAAGAGCAATTTTAAATTATTTTTGGCTTATGTTGCAATATTTATTTTCTTGTATTAGAAATTCCTTTGTAGAGAAAAAAAAATGTATTTTTCATTAATGCAAAAACCTATTTCTCCTTTTTGTACATTTTCCATGTTAGTTAATCCTTAAAGCAATATAATGTTATCAAACTCGTTCTGTGTGAGACTGTATTATGCATGCTATTTGTGTTGCCTTGGAATAGCTCTGTCTGCCATTATTTTCATCCTGTTTAGATACAGTGTATGCTTTAATACACATTGGGACCATGGCCCATCGCTTATGAAAAACAAACCCCTTTGCATTCCTCAATGTGTTGGCAAATGCAGTCAATAAAGCAATGTTTTCTGTGTACCCCCCCGTGTCGGTCTAAGTGAGCGAGGGCACGTGGAGCCAAGTTACCCGGGGACCAGAGGTCGGAGCATCCCGGGGGATGCAGCTCTGGGCGTGGGGATGCGGAGCTGGTCCAGCCCTGCTGATGGAGCCACTGCCTGAATAGCAGATTTGCAGGTTTCCATTTACATTTCCATTGCGTTTGTCACAGCTGGAGGGGGGAGCCCAAGCTAAAGGGTGATCACAACGTCCCCCGTGCCTTTCAAGTTGCTGTAATTCAAGGTAACCACCTTTCTTGGGGAGATTTAAGTCTTGTTTTGCAGTCGTGGAGCAAAACACGCAGGGGAAACCCCGTCGCGAGCTGGGAGGTTCGTGGAATTGTAGAATACCAAGTTGGAAGGGGCGGTTAGGTGGGCTTGGGAAAGTTCTTCAGTGAACTTTTTCATTGAGGGAATGTCAATCTCAGGGCTGGGTCTCATTTAAAGAGTTCGTTAGGCTCGACTTGTCATACTGAGGGAGGCTGAAGAGCAAGGTCATGCTCTCCTTAATATCAAGAGGATGAGATCTTGCATCTCCTTAATATCAAAGCTGAAGAGCAAGAACATGTTCTTAATTCCAAGGCCGGGTTGGATGGGGCCTCAAACAACCTGATCTAGTGGGAGGTGTCCCTGCCATGGCAGGTGGGGTTGGAATGAGATAGTCTTTGAGGTTCCTTCCAACCCAAACCATTCCATGCCTCTATGACCTCAAGGAACATCTGGTCTGGAGGAGCAGCCTCTTGCACCAGGAGCTGGTGTAACAGGCGGGGAATCAGGCTGTTATATTTGCTACTCGTGGGAGCAAAAGCAGCTGTGACATCCCAAATGCCACAGCAACATGTTGCTGTTCCTAAGGTGCTGCTTGTTTTCCCGATGGTGTGGGTTGTGTGTGCTGGGGCTGACCCTCCATCTCTGAGCATGGTGGGAGAGGCAGGGCTCATCCAGAGAGCTTTAAAAACTCTCACTTGAATGGGATCCACATCTCCCTGTGCCTGCGTGGCTGGCTTGAAAGCCACGGGGCAAGGGTGTGACCTTCTTTCAGCAGATACTGGGGCTGGGTGCCAGGAACCCCCCCCATGAGTGGGGGACCCATTAGCACAGCTGCTTGAGCTGGGTGGGCACTTGGTCATCAAGGAATGGTTGCCCAGCAGCTCTTTTCTCTCCTTTTTGGCATTTCCTGGCATTTTTTTTTTTTTCTCTGTAGAACTGACCAAGCGCTCAAGCTGCTGAAGGAAAATGAGATATTTAATAGACATACTTTGTGCAATTTATTATCAAAGGGATTAATCAAGAAAAGCACAGTGAAGGTTGTGCTAAAACCATCAATCTGAGATGGGTCTTCTGGGGGCTGGGAGGAAGAAAAGGAGGAAATCTACCTTTAAAATACCATGGCCCTATATTTTGCTCTTTAATGAAAAGGCAATGGATCCGTTTATTGCAAACTCTGGATTTTATTACTGGGTTGTGATGAATTCGAACTCTTGGCTGGTCCACGAAGCCCCACGGTGCAGACACGATGCCCGCAGCATCACGCATGAACCCATCTGTCCAAAGCTGGTTCAAGAGTCATCTCCTGTAATAAGTTTTCCACTTGTTCTAGGCAGGGAGATATTAAAAGAGTTCAAGCAGGGAGCGAGGCCAGCCTGCTGTGCTCCTGGTTTGAGAAACCCCCTTTGGTTTGACTCACCTGATGTACCCCTCAAGCCCTGGTGATGCCCCTGGCCCTGGGATAGTCCCCAAATGTCCAAGAGGGGATATCGCAAGATGCTGGGGAATGTGGGGCAGTGCCCCTTACAAACTGGCAAGGATTTTATCTCCAAAATATCTGAGCCTCATGAAGGAAAGACACTGAGCTGCTAGAACACATTCAATGAAGGCCAGTGAAGCTGGTGAAGGGTCTAGAGCACAAGTCTCATGAAGAGAGGCTGAGGGACCTGGGCTTGTTGCGGTTGAAGAAAAGGAGGCTCAGGGGAGACCTTCTTGATCTCAGCAACTACCTGAAAGGAGGTTGGAGCCAGGTGGGGGTCAGTCTGTTCTCTCAAGGACCAAGCAATAGAACAAGAGAAAACAGCCTCAAGTTGTACCAGGTGAGGTTTAGGTTGGAGCTTAGGAAAAATTCCTTCACCAAAAGGGTTGTTAAGCCCTTGAAAAGTCTGCCCAGGGCAGTAGTGGAGTCCCTGGAGGGGATTCAAAGCCATGGCGATGTGGTGCTGAGGCACATGGTTTAATGGTGACCTGGCAGTGCTGGGTTAATGGTTGGACTCGGTGATCTTAAAGGTCTCTTCCAACCTAAACAATCTCATGATTCTAGGAAGAGAGAGCTAGCCAAATCCTGTGAAGATGCATCCTGCCTCTGGCACTTTTGTCAGACCAGAGCTGGCTGGGATGGTCTAGTGAAAAGTGTTGTGGGAATGGGCTTGGGAAATGGAACCCAAATGGCTGGAAGTAAAAGAAAGGAGAAAATTTTGAGCAGCTAAAAGGATTATGTTGCCTCTGTACATCCCCTCCTTTCCCAGAGAGCCCATTTCAACAGGAGAGAAAATAACCGAGATGACAACAAAACCAGTCCACCAAGAACAGCTCATCTCCTTATTTCTGACATGCTTCTGTTTGGGCGAACACCTTCTAAACCACCAGCTGGCTCTTGAGGTGGAACAGGGAGCTCCACGAGGACAGGACCCAAGTCCCGGGTACTCAAAGCTGGAAAGCATCTCCTGCCCATCACCATCACCAGGCGAGAGCCACCAGCACCAGTCCCCAAGGCACCAGCCTCGAGGGTCACTGCTGGTTTTCCAGACACCCAACAGGGCGGGGACAGCCAGGTCTGGGCCTCCACCAGCACATCATCCTTCTCCTACAGCCCCAGCCTGAGAAACACCTCCCAAATAAAGTTACAAAAAGCCAGTCTTACTAAAAATACATATTTATAGGCACTTATAGCACATAGGGTTTCCCTGTGTTGCTTGCTTGGGGTCTGCCTGTGGTACCTTCATCACAAATGGTGCTGAAAGCTCAATCAGGAGTGAGCAGGCAAAGAATCATTTCAGTTTAATTGCAAAATAAATGTTAGACTATCCCCTACATGTTTTGCGTAAGAATTGCAAGTGCCACCGTCA
The DNA here is from genome assembly GCA_033124195.1 of Coracias cyanogaster. Taxonomy (NCBI): domain Eukaryota; kingdom Metazoa; phylum Chordata; class Aves; order Coraciiformes; family Coraciidae; genus Coracias; species Coracias cyanogaster. The sequence goes on from JAVSBS010001253.1 coordinate 55,338, forward strand.
ATCCTGATGGGACAAATACGCCCCAGTGTCAGTAAATCAGCAGCAACGGATGTGAAAATGAATTAATTTCCCTTCGACTTATCCTGAAAGAATTGCAGTGAGATCTTGTTTTATTGTGCTTGATTAAATGCTAGTGGTATAACGTAATTTCCCCCAGCCATTAGAAGCGCTGCTGCTGTACTCATGCATAAACTCCTCTAATGCGGCGAGAGCGTATTTAGTATTTACTCTTCCAAAGTTAATACATTTAGGGGAGACATTTTGTGTGCCAAAAATAGTTCCTTGGTCTTGGATTTCCATGTAGGGCTGTGAAACGATGTGTCTGCTGTGATTGCAAGAGATGAGTACGGAAAAAAAAGCCCTCTAAAAAAATAAACAAACCTATGACTAAACCAAAAAACAAAGGAAAAATCCCGCTCCAGCCAACACCGACCCTGGCTGACCCAGCCAGGTTCCACAAGCGCTGCCTCTGCCTTGATGTCTTGCCCATCCCAAACTCCACTTGACAAACTCCTTCCCCATCCATTTAATGCACTAGTATAAAACAGCCTCGTGTGTGTGTTGTGGAGGGTTTAACCAGGCGCCTTTTCTCATGGAGGCTCAGCAAGTAGGAGTGAGGAGATGGGGCTGGTTGTGCTTGTGGGCGGCTCTTTCTGCTCCTGTGATGGCCCCATATGTTGGAGATCATCCATGGAGTAGGGGTGAGGAGATGTTTGGCCCCCAGCCAAGTGGTTTTGGGGGAATAGGGTTTTGTCCATATCCATCCCTTGTCCCTGAGAGGGCGTTTAGCATACTTTATGTTTGAAAGGACCATTAAAGGTCATCCGGTCTAACCCCCCTGCACCGAGCAGGGACATCTGCAACTAGAGCAGGTTGCTCAGAGCCCCGGCCAACCTCACCTGCAATGG